>BPLR01014710.1:0-75939 GCA_021605095.1 Caerostris extrusa
TCTCTTTATAAAAATGAAAATTATGCACGTTAATAACCGTTCAGACAAAAAATTTGAAATCCGCCACACAGCCTGAAGAATAAATTTTACATTTCCAATTTCAATAAGCACATACTACATAAAATAAATACCATATCGAGCATGTCATTAAAATTAATTAATAGTACGATTTTATTATAGAGTGATACTAAACAATATAGTGCCCTTGATTAGCCCTCAAAAAAAATACTGGCAGCATAAGCAGATCTGCAATTTCACTTAAACCCATTACTATATACTTCACTATCTAATCCACTCTTCCCTGTTTTAAGCTCCGCAGGTACACATCCAGAACAATCCGTCACCACTTAAAACTGCAGACCCTACAATTAGTAGTAAATACCACCGCCTGGCCTCAGTTACCCGGGTGGCACGTTTAACTGCAACTCCGATTTTACAGTTTCTCACTTTGCAGCGGATGCAGAGTCAATAGAATGGCAAACCCTTTCCCCACCATGATCTTCGACTAATTATGGCTTCGTACATGCCAGGGGATGTTTATATGGATTTTATATCTATATAGACCTACGCCATAGAGGAGATGGGTCTGCCTTCTACCTGCTTATATTGACCATGCTTGAAGAGTGGACTGAAACTAACGATGGAGGTTGGATACTTAGTGGATATACTGTTGTTCTGAAGTATACTAAAGAGGGTGTTTGATCTCAGTGTTTCTCCAAAAATTGGAATTAATTAGGGGATGGTGATATTTTGTTTTAGTTGTGGAAAGTTGGTGGAAAATTCTGGAGAGTTCTTTAGCTGTGATTTGAAATTTATAACGTGTATGACCATAATTAGTCTTTCATTTATGATTAATAAATAGATCTTCAAAGAAAGGCCCATTAAATATAATTTGAATATGTATCTATAATAAATTAGAATTCATAAAAAATGTTTATCAACAATCACACTAAAATGAATTTAGTTATTATTATTTGACAATGATAATTTATTATAAACAAAATCTATTTAGTTATTATGTTTTTGGACAAAGCAACACACTTTTTTTCTATAGTTAATAAAATTTTTTTCAGTTGTGATTCAATATGTACTTAAAGTATCATGTACTCTTCATGCATTTAAAATAAATCTTAATTATTATCATATTAAATTATAAATCATAATAAAAAATAATAATATATAACAAATGATAATTATAATAAGCGGTAATTAATAAAGGATAATTATAAAAAATGATAATTATATGATAGCATTTGTCAATGTCTACTAAAAACATCAGATAAACTTTATAGCCATAAATAAGCTGCATTAAAAATTCTTTGTACTTATTATTATTTTCTTGTTAGTTTAAAATTTGGCAGCGAAAAATAATTCAGTATGGAAATCGTTTCCTGCCATAATATCACTACTGTTTATGATTTCAAACATGCCAGAGGTTATTTATAATACCAGACAATTTGACCTTTTAAAAATTAGTTATTCATGACGATGGGTATTTTTGTAGCAAGAAGATTATTTCATGTCAACATCTTTTAAAGAGTTGAAATTAATTAAATATATAATATTTTATTTAGTTTAATAGTTACAGAAGTAGAAATTGGATTTCAAAAGTTTTAAGTAATAAAGTAATTTTATTGATTAAGCTTTTTTCAGGTAATTGAAAAATTTGTTCTACATTTAATCCTTCAATTTAAAGAGAATAATTGTTCACCATATAATTATGTAGATTTTGTTTTTATATGTTATTATTATAATAACATATATATTTTATCATTTATCATTTATTATAATTATTATTTATTATATTATCATTAATTATTTACTATATGTTATCATTTATTATTAAACTGTTTTTGAAATGAAAAATTAGAATTGTATTTATGATAAAACAAAATGTAACTATGATAAATAACTAATTATCAAAATGTAAATATGATAAAAACAAAAATTATTTAATAGCAATATGCCTAATACATTGATCACATATTATTCAAGCTAATTTTTAATTTGAAAAATGTTGTAAAGATTTTTGAAATACATTTTTGGATATTATATTATTTGATTTATTTTTTAAGTTAATATTTCATATCTAGTACTGCCTATTAAACACTTAATCAGAATAAAACATTAACAAATTATTTTATTATTAATTTTAAATTTTTGAGAAAATATTTCTAGAAGAATCATATAAAAATTCTGTCAAAATTAATAGTAGCATCCTACAAAAATCTATATTAATAAAATAATTAATTAATATAATCTATAATAAAAATCTATATATAATTTTTTAGATTTTAAAATTGCTTAAATAATTTTGAAATTACTTCTACTGAATAAAATATCATTAGAATGGCAAACACATTTTCTTTCAATGCTGTTAGTCTAAATTTTCTATGATAAATCCTGGTGGAAATATTTATAATGTATTCATATCTAAGTTAACTTTCACATAAATACATATCTTGATTAGTATTTCGTCTGTGGGAGTGAGATTTATTTGGGTCCTACCCAACGCTCTGTTGGCTTAACTGGAAGGAGGGCAGAATCCAACAATGGCGTTATATATTTAGTAGCTGTTTAGTGGGAGTATGTTGAAATGTTTGTAAGGAGGAATGGTGAATTCTTTGGAGTCACTGTTTCCAAAAGTTGGTGGATTATGAAATGAAGATATTGTGTTGGTGTCATTTTATTGAATTTAAGCTAATAGAAAGATATCATGTACTAGGGTAAATTTAATTTACCTAACAAATATTTGATAAAAATTAAGAAATGCAATTTAAAAAGGATTAATCCTCCAAATAAATTAGAAGATCTTTTACTTAAACTATTTAATATTTTTCTTATCACGCATTGTTATTTCATTAAATATTTCCACGTTATTTTTTAAACCGAATGTTTTATTCAATAATTTATTTTATTCGATTCTTATAATTAAGAATTTAACTTATATTAATAGTTAGTAGCTGTTTGGTGAGAGTGATGAAATGTTTATAAGGAGGAATGGTAGATTCTTTTGAGTCACTGTTTCCAAAAAGTTGGTGGGTTATGAAATGAAGATATTGTGTTGGTGTCATTTGTTGAAATTAAGCTTATAGAAAGATATTAGTTAATGGTGAAAATTTAATTCATGTAACAAATATTTGATAAATGAAAAATATTAAAGAAATACAAGTTAAAAAAGAATAATCCTCGAAATAAAATAATTAATGAATTAAAGGAAAACTTATATTTTTACTTAAAATATTTAATATCGTGCATTGCTATCTAATTAGATATTACCCCATTTTTTTTTGATTGAATCTTTTGTTCAATAAATTATTTTATACAATTTTTCTATAATTAAAGATTTAACTTTATATTAATATAAATCAATACTGCAGTTTTTGTTAATTAAATTGCTTACTTAATATCCAATATATTTTTTTTCTGTCACATGGTATCAGGAAAAGTAGAAAATTTTGATTTTCGTCGCTGTAAGATTTATAGGATTGATAAGATATAATTTAGTCTTCGAGAAATTTAAAACTTTTTTTAAATCTTGACTCATCAAGATAACATTATTAACCATGTATTTAATGCAATGTTGCTAAAATTTTAATTTATAACATCAATTGAATACTTGAGTATGTTAGGAAATTAATCGAAATATTGGAACTTGTAGTTTACAAGTTGGTCAACCATATTGTAACTGGGTATGATTGGGTTGAGATACTTAAGGCACAGATTGGAAAACTCACAGCATTATTTGCACACACACAAACATCACACACATGGAATTAGATGCAAGCAATAATTAACACATATAAATGCATATAATTATAGATTCGTGGAAGGATATTATTTCTAAGCCGAAAACCCGAAAACTCGGATACGAGCAGGGTGCATGAAATATACTTCCTTTCTGAAAGTGATAGTCGGTGGAACAATTAATGCACCGGAACGTGTTAAATATATTTCCTCTGAGTGAGAATCTTGCCTGCTACTAACCATTTCTCCAGAAAGCCAAAAGTGAGTGCTCTTGCCAGAGTGTAGGGAAGCACGATTAAAAAGTTCATTAAATAACGTAACTTCAGTTGTTTTTAAATTACACAATATTGAATCTTTCTACGGTTGTTTATTTACGTTTTTAATTTTTTTATTGTGTATTGTTTAATTTCTTTTTTAGAATATTTAATTTATTTTAACATGGCTTTAATTCCTTCAATATATGGTTATTATTTTATTACCTTTAAGACATAAAAACTCTTACGAAACTGGAAACTTTTTGTAATAAAAACTAGTTTTTTTTACTACTATAATTTATTAAATGATGGTTACTTAAAAACATATTAAAAAAGTTAATCTGTAAAAATGAAAAAATATATATATCTATTATAAAGTTATTTTCAGATTTTTAAAGAAAAAAAAAAAAAAATTTTTTTAAATCTAAGTTAATCAATAATTTGGATTTCAAATGTATCTTAAACTTTTCTTCAATCTTATTTTTTTCACGGAGTTGTTTTTTTTTTTTGTATAAAATAAGAAAATAGTTTTAAAAGTAATGATTTTAAAAAATATTCCTAACAATTCAGTTTTCAGAAAAATTGGCTTTATTATTTAGAAAGCAGTTACAGAATGTTCTACAAAAATAAAACTGCTGAATTATTTTGCATTATTGTATAAATTAAAATATATATATATATATATAAACTCAACAACTAATAAAGTAAATGTTTTATTTTGTCAATGATACAATTTATAATTACATAGTAAATGATACAAGTTACAGTTTCATAGTAAAATGAGACAGATTATAGTTACATAACAAATGATACAGATTACAACTACATTGAAAGCAGTATATTTCTTTGAAATCATGATTATTAACTGCTTTGATATTCTCCTGGAAGTCAATGTTCTTCTTCACTTTTAGTGAGGTGTTCGTGTTGGTGAGTTTCTACTGGTTATTAAAATCTCAAATAGTACTAAAGTCGATCTAAGCAATCTAAATCGTGATCTAAGTAAGTAGGATATTATGCTTCCAGATAGATGACTTTCTCTCTACATGATATTTTAGTATCTGGTGAAAATACACTTAAGTAGACATAATATCCTCGAAGATGAATAAAAAAAATGTTTCATGAAATTGCTGGTCAAATTCCTGAAATGTTTCAATAAAATAAATATTTTAATTATTTTTTGTAAATATGTTTATCATTAAATTTATAACTCATGCCACAAATAATACATGTATAAATATTTTTCATAGCTCTAAACTATTTTCAATAACAAAAAAAATAATACGATAGCTGTAAGACTTGTACTTTTTTTAACATAATACAGTGAAAAAAAATATTATAAGGTTTTACTCAAACTAGAATAATTTCTAGTATATTAACAATTACTAAATATTCCACTTTCGAGAATAGTCACTTGTTACTTTCCAAAACCAGCTAATTATTCAACTGGGTAATCTACATTACATTTCTAAAATTCCTCAGCATATCTTCACATTCCAGATTTGTATTATAATTTGTTAGCGGCATATTTCTGTGCTTTCAATGATTTTCGCAACAGCACCAGGACAACTCTGTCTGCTCTGGAAAGACAAAAGGAAAGTGGGGCAGCGACATAGATAATTGGGGTGTTTGCCTTCCACCGAAACAATGCCCGCCTTCCCTTCATTTCCGGTCTCTCCCCAATTATTTTTAATTCAAGCTTCCCCTTTTAAGAAACGTGCATAATTGGAAGCCCCTTGGCTACCGAACTCATGGGCGCCGAACAAAGTTTCGCAATCTTTGTTGTGCACTGTTCGGAACGGCAAGAATTGACAAGCCACCGCATCTCTTTCTGTGGGTAGAGTGTGAGGATCCTTTACGTCTTGTTATCGGAGTGTCGGTTCTGTTTTAGAAACAGAGATAATTGAAAACGGTGCATGCGACCCGAATAACACCTTGCCCATTTTGAGAGGAAAATTGCTTTTGATTCTAAATGGGATTAAGTTTTGTGTTTTATAATTGCAGCATGAATGATAAAAATGCTGTTGAAGTATATTATTTTTCAAAATGTATTATTCGAACTATACTCGGATTAATAACTTATACTTCTAGAATAGAAAAAGGCTTGTGATAAATTTCTATCATATTGGATTCAACACAAATTAAATTTATTGCGATATTATACAATAAGTTATTGCAACTGGCAAAATATAACTTCGATCAGTCTGAAAATTTATTAATAAATTGTAGCTTCAAATAAATATCACTCGAGTCCAGTATCATCCTTGCCACTTGAATTACCACAAACTTTAGAATTTTTATATACATTATACTATAAAATATTGTAACGGACCAAATATCATAACTTATATAATATTATAATTTATTAACAAATTGTAGTTTCAAATATAACAAATGGACTGAAAAGTGCGTAAGCTGACACATAGATGGTGCTACTAGTATTAAATCCATATGATTTTTAAATAGCCCTAACCTTCAAAAGACACCGTAGATACATTTCACAGCTTTTGCACTATTAGTATGTGAGTTTTGAATTTATACAGGTGTCTTTTGAAGGTTAGGGAAAAAAATCATATATATTTAAATATTGCAGTATATCATATGGATTAAATACTAAAAATCATATGGATTTAATACTAGTAGCGCCATCTATGTGTCAGCCTACAAACATTTCAGACCACCTGTTATATCACTTGAAACCAGTATAACCCTTGCCAATTGATCACCACAAAGCTTTAAACATTCTTATCACTTGAACATTACCATCAATATCATTTTTGTCACAGGATCAATGCCCTCCTTCTCAATTTTTTACCACCAACGATACCATTTTTATCACGTGATCACTATCGAAAATATTCTTTCCATTAATCTCATTCTTACCACTTGAAAACCACAAACAATATCCTACTTACCACCAATCATTTCGTTCTTGCTATATGATCACCACCATCAACATCATTTTTGTCTCTTGATCAATGTCTTCCTTGCCACTTGATTGACACCATAGATACCATTTTTGTCGAAATCATGCTTTGTATAGATGACGTTCTAAGGCATATTTTAGTATCTGTGGAAAATACACCTTAAGTAGGACACAATACCCTCCAATGTACATCAAAAAGGAAATTTCATGAAATTGCTGGTCGTGTTTCTGAAATGTTTCGATATAATAAATATTTAAATTTTTGTTAATATGTTTATGATTAAATATAATTTATGCCAGAGAAATAATCCCTATTTAAAAATTTTTCAAAGCTGTGCACTATTTTTTTAATAACAAAAAACTGTAAGATAATGTTAAGACAGGACTTTTTAATATCATACCGAAAAAAAAAAAATATTATAATCTTAAATTTAGCATCAGCCTTTAGTCTTTCAAACTGGAGTAACTTCTAGCATATTAACAATTACTAAATATTCCACTTTCGAGAACAGCCACTTGTTACTTCTCAGTACGCTAACTTTCCAAAACCAGTTAATTCTTCAACAGGGAAATTTACATTACATTCTTAAAATTCCTCAGCATATCTTCACATTCCAGATTTGTATTATGATTTGTAAGCGGCATATTTCTGTGCTTTCTAATGATTTTTGCAACAGCACCAGAACAACTCTGTGTGCTCAGGAAAGGCAAAAGGAAAACTGGGGCAGCGGCATAGATAATTAGGGGTGCTTGCCTTCCACCGTAACAATGCCTACCTTCCCTTCATTTCCAGTCTCTCCCTCAATTATTTTTAATATAAGATTCCCCTTTTGAGAAACGTGCATAATTGGAAGCCCCTTGGCTACCGAACTCATGGGCACCGAACAAAGTTTCGCAATCTTTGTTGTGCACTGTTCGGAACGGCAAGAATTGACAAGCCACCGCATCTCTTTCTGTATGGGAGAGTGCGAGGATCCGTTACGTCTTGTTATCGGAGTGTCGGTTCTGTTCTAGAAACAGAGAGAATTGAAAACGGCGCATGTGACCCGAGTAATATCTTGCATATTTTGAGAGGAAAGTTGCTTTTGATTCTAAATGGGATTTAGGTTTTGTGTTTATAATTACAACATGAATGATAATAATGCTGCTGAAGTATATTATTTGTCGAAATGTAATATTCGTACCAAACTCTAGTTCATAACTAATACTTCAAGAATACAAAATCCAGAACACCTCTTTGTGATAAATTTATATCATATTGCATTCAACATAAATCAAATATATTGCTAATTTATCTTCATCTTCATTATTAGCGCAACAGCCCCATGGTGGGCAAAGGCCGTCTGCCTGCTGGCAGATTTCGAAAATGAAATGTTTTCTTTTACGGGGTAGGGTTGTCAGCCCTACGCCCAACGCTTTTACTATCATGTTAATCCGGGACCTACAGTTTAAAGTGGATTCTGAACCACTACAAATATCCATGGCACCGCCGGAACTCGAATCCGAAACCTATGGTACCGGTCGCCAGAGCGCTATCCACTCGGCCATTCAGGCGCCTTGTGATATTATACTACAAAATATTTTAACCGGCAAGTATTATAAAGTCTGATTTTAAGGACAAATCTGACAATTTATTAACAAATTGTAGCTAAAGTATATATCACTTGAGACCAGTATCATCCTTGCCACTTGATCACCACAAACTTTAACATTCTTAGCATTGCGCACTTTAAGATACGTCCAGGAGTTAAAGAGAAGGCACTAAAAATTAAGAGATTCTTCTTGAAATTTTTCCATCTCTCAAAGAACATTATAGAAAATTACCATATCTATGGTTGGAACAACAATGCTACTACTTTCAACAAGTGAGTTAGCGTTATTATCTCAACATATATATATATATAGTATAAATAATTGCAAAATATATATATATATATATATATATATATATATATATATATATATATATATATATATATATATATATATTTGCAATTATTTATATTTCTTTTGCTTTTTGTTTCGCTTGCATTTGTCATTCAGAAACAAGAGTTTTGATGAAAATTTGTTTGTTAATAAAACCAATGTAGTTAATAAAACACAAGAAAAACTGAAAGAGCGCATATTCGATACAATATTAAAAAATGTCTTTTCATAATCTACTTTAGTAAATTAATAGTTCAATGCATCAAATGATACAAAGATTTGTTACTGAATTTAAACTGATCACAGATTTTACTGCCTTAAAAATGTTTAAAATGTATATTAAATTTATATTAAAATAGCCCCTTAAATGCTATAAATCAAGCTGTATAATTTTAATTACATGATTTATTTTCGAATCAACAGTTAAAAGCTATGATAAAGAATTGATATAGAAGTAGAGTTTTACCAGAGTATTAAAATATACAATAAATTCGAAATCATACCATGAATACGATTTGATCAAAATAGTTTTTTAGAGTAAATTGTATACATCAAGTTATCAGAGTATAACAGATTATTGCAGTGTATTAGTTGAATAATAAGATATACAATAAATCCTTTGTTAAATATACAATAATATAATGAATACGATTTCATCAAAATATTTTTCAATGTAAATTGTATACATCAAATTACCAGTAGTACAAAGTATTACCAGAGTGTTAAAATATACAATGAATCTAACATATATCATGAATACGATTTTATCAAAATAATTTTTAGTTTAAATTGCATTCATCCAATTAGTATACAATTAGTGATTCATGGAAATATTATAATTATCAATCTAGTACCTTGAGAATGATCAAATGAAGTAAATAATGTTTTGTAACCTATTTGAAAGGTGCTGTCAATAACAGATATATTACAGAGTATTACAGAGTAAAGCAGAGTATTACCAGAGTATTAAAATATACAAATCCTAACATATATCATAAACACGGTTTGATTAAAATTATTTTTAGCGTACCTGAGTTAAATCAAGTTACCAGAGTATTACCAGATTATTAACATATGCAATGAATCCTAACATATACCATGAATACGATTTGACCAAAGTAATTTTTTTAGCGTAAATTGTATATATCAATTATCAAGAAAGCAAGCAACACAAAAATAAACAAAGTATTCTGGATTTAGCTTGTACCTTCTTTTATCATACCATCACTTCACCTTTTTATAGCTGAAAGATATAAAAAATAGGAAGAACTAATGAGAAATCAATTGTCTTCTCCATTCTGTGGGCACTGCAATCGAATCAGGGTTCTGTTTCATTGTCAATAGAAGGGAATATTGCGGAATAGAAGTCTGATATTTCTTTTGGCTGTAGTTTTATATGCTATGCATATCTCAGTCGATATGAATTTCCTGGTGGTAGTATTTTTATGCCTCTTCGATGCCTTCCGGGAAAAAATTTAGCTTATATTAGGAGAATAATAGTCTGAGGGGATAGGTTGTGTTATTAGAAAGTCTATCTGTCTTACCATTTGCAGATAATAACAATTTCGCTAACTTTGCTTTATTTGTAGGTTGCTTGGTATTCAAAACTATATCATTAATAAGAAAAATTTATACATTTCTTCATCCAATACAATTTCTTAGCTATTTAAATAGCGGAATAAATGTGATATATGAAAGAATTATTATTATCAATCTAGTATATTGTTATTTTTTCTTCTAATGCAGCTGGCAAGTGAGACCGTGATATTTAGTATGTTGTTAAATGAAGTAAATAATGTATTGCATGTATGTGCTAGAAGTGCTATCAACAACTGTTATTTTCAAAATATATTTTGTTATTGTATATTGTATTTTAATTTGGTTTGTCAATGTACGGTCCTTTGTTTTGCACTCTTTAGGCTAATTAGACTGGGACCTACAGTTTAATGTGGATTCGAACCAGTAACCATGTCACCGCCAGGATGCGAATTGAAGCCTGTGGTACCAAAGGCCAGGGCGCTATATTTCAATAGAATTAAATACAATTTTTCATTTGCGACATTCTTTAAATCAAAGATATTATGAAAGGAAGAAATATCATTAATTATGATGGTTCCAAGTTATGCGACAGTTATTTTTTGTGTTTAAGTTACATATTTACTACAAAAGGGCACTGCTGTTGCACTGCAGTAAGTGTTTTCAAATATACGAAAGGAGCTGTTGCAGTATAATAAAATGCAATAAACATCATGGATTGAGATCATATTTTAAAAATTAGTGATTGAAATTTACACAAACCATCGATAATACTAAATTCGAACCCTATTGAATATTATAGAATAAAAGTAAAATAATTACTAGGAAAAATTATGAAATTATAAAATATAGTCTTCACATAAAACATTATCAAACTTTTTGAATCAATTTAACTATTGTGACGATTTAAATAAATTAGAAGATTACAATTCTTATTATTCAATGTACAAATTTATTTAGAAATTTTGTTGAATAAGAATATCTTAATGAAATATAAAAAATAATTTATGGAAGATTCATCATTTAAAAGTAAAAAAAAAATAATAATAATTACATACACAGATTTTGTAAGTTTCAAAATAATTACTGAAAAGACATTTATTTTTTAACAAATCCCCAGATAGTTTCACTATTTAGAGTAAAAGTTAATAATGATTTTTTTTTCTTACTTGTCATTAAAAAGCATAAATATGCACAAATAAGACAGTATCCCATCTAAAAAGACTAAACTCAATTTTTTTCCAAGAATTGTTTAAAAATAATTTTTATAAAAAAAATAGAAAGATTTTTTTTTAATAATTACAATAAATAAAGCATCAAAAGAATAATTGGTCTTTTCTTATTTTTTTTACAAAATTTTTATTACATCATCTCATTTCAATTTTTATCTCTTTAACTCTGGTGGAACATTACTGTTTGCATAAAAGACGGCTTGATTAAAAGTCCTAATTATCATGTTAACAAACCTTTCAATTAGTTTTGTTTCGACAAACAATTTTAATTACTATCTCCTTCCGGCATGCGCTGTGACTTTTTTTTTTTCACAAAACATTATTACATTTAAGAAACATTGAGTTCGAAGACTGAAATATGCTCCTGGTTTTTTTTAAAGAGGTCCTTTCCTTAGGTATTTCACTCCATTAATGTTAATCATAGGCATTATTTAGGATCATTATTGTTTATGTAATTAGTTGTTAACTGCTGATTATCATTCTTCAAGTTTTTGTCTCAGCTATTGATTAATTGTTACAGTATAATGAGCTTGTACTGTAACAATGCCATCTTTTTTGCCATCCAGTTTTTTTTTTTTTAAGATAATGGACTTCCTGATCGGAAGTTGATCTCAGATATTATTTAGGATTTTGTTTTCCTCAAGGGGTGTAAATAACATAAAGGAGTAAAAAAAAGATACGCTTCCTGTATTTTTACCTGTTTCCTGTGCAATGTCCGTGATCGCTTCCTAAATGACGGAATTTAGTTGGAAGTGTTGAGAATAAAAAATAAAACCTGTCCCAAGAGAGGTGATTGATTTGTTCGGATCACGACTATTATTTTTCAATGCACAGAGAATAAACTGTATTAAACTTGCTTAGTAACACGAGATAAAAATAGAAGAACACGATATAAATCTATATATAACGAAGTTAATAGGAAGTATTTTTACATAGTGACTTTATATTCCATATATCGCAAACAATCGTATATGAGTAATACTTTTAGGAAAGAAATTAACACGCTCACTTTGTATGTAGTATTGGAAAAAATAATAGAAATTTACCACCATACAGAGTTGATGTAATTGTAACGTAGTCTAGTTAGGTTTGAAGATGTAATTATGATACTTCAAAATTACAACTTAATCTATTCGGTTTTGCAAGAAGTGATTATGAAGCATGGTATTAGCAGGAACTGAGCTTGCGCATCTCTGTGCTAATTAAGCAGGTTTCCGCTTTGTCTCATTTTAGCGTAAGTTGAAAAAAAAAAAAAAATAATGTTATTTTTCTCATGATTGTACGTCACAATCACAATCTGGTCTACTTAGTTTTGAAAATATTGATCTAATCTGTGATAATAGTGATCTAATATCTGTGATCAAAAGTCACAACTGCAATCATGTCTTCTAGTTAACCTTGACTTTGCAAAAAGTGATTATTTATGCATGCTATAAATTATTGAACTCATCCATCTCTACACTAAATAAGCATCTTTCTATACTATCTCATTTTAAGCGTTAGTTGACAATATAAAAAATAATGGTGACACGTTCCAATCGCAGTCTGGTTTAATTTGTTTTGACAGAATTTACTATGATCATGTATCGCAATTGCAACCTACTCTAGTTTTTTTAAAGAAGTGATTATAATGTATGCAGGAATGTAGCAGGAACTGAGCGGAAGGAAAGAAGTTACGGTGATCCCACGCCCCAATTGCAACCTTGCCTATTAGGTTTTGTAAAAAGTGATCATAATGTATGCTATCATCAGGCACTGAACACGCCTACATCTATACTAATTATGCTCGCTTCTACAATATCTCATTTTTTAAGCATTACTTGACAATAGAAAATATATTATTTTTTTTATGATCACACATCACAATCTTATTAGTTTTGAAAGAAGTTACTGTGATCACACGTCACAACTGCAACGTAGTCTGCTTAATTTTGAAAGAAGTGATTATAATGCAAGTTATTAACAGGAACAGATCTATGCTAATTTTACACGTTTCCGCTCTGTCTTATTTTAGGCGTCATTTAATGTTATTATTCATACACTCAAGAGCCAAAACATTATAACCACCCCTACATTTTGCAATGAACTCGCCTGGATGACGTGGAAGGCATGTGATCAGATGGAAGTGGTATTTAACTGGTATTAAGTGGTGGTATTAATCCATGCCAAGGTGGGTTGAAGCTGTGTTGCGCGTCAAAGGTGCGCCAACTCGTTATTGACAGGTGGTCATAATGTTTCGGCTCTTGAATGTATAATTCTGAAAACTGGATTTCACATCAATTCGATATCGATAAGTTGATCATCTAGCATTTGTTATACACAACAAAGTGGATACTAAACTATATTCTACTATTAAAATACCATTATCTTCATATAGATAACTTATCCAATTGTATTTATGCAAGTATTTAGGGCAAATTAATAGAGAAATCATACGCAGTTGTGTATATATGATTAAAATGCTGACAAACTATTAACTAATTAGTTATTCAACTAGCTTGAATAACTAATTAAGTCAGTCTGATTAAGTAGTCCTAATTAATTAGGCTTATTAGTCCTAAATTAACTAAATTTCTTTAATTTTTTAATATTTGTAAACTCATCCCTGTTTTTAAGCATGCATGATTTTAATAATTATTGAAATAAGAAATCATGCATCTGACAGTAGTCTATAATGAGAATTATTTCGACCAGAGACTATCTCATACTAGCTGATAATGTTCTCTCTGACCATATAATAAAATAACCACAGTTGCAGAAAATGAAGTAATAAATTAAATCAATTAACAATTAGCATATGAACTTGTATAATTAATTTACTCAATGTTTATAATAGCAATCATCATTATTTCTTTAAAGAAGGGGATGGAATGCTCTACGAAATGTGCTTTGTGATCAAAGAGAACCGTAAAAGGTAAAATAAAAATTAATAAAATAAATATTTTTTAAATTAAAGCAGATAAAACAAAATTTTCTATTATGGTAGTTTCTATACATTTAATTAAAATATAATTTTTAATTACATATTCTGATATATGTAAACAAAAATAATATTTGTAACTCTACAATAGTAGTACAGCCTATAACATTTTACAAAACTTTATATATATTACAATAAAAGTCTTGACCTAATATGATTGGTGTATCACTTCTAATAAAGAAAAACCACATTTTTCAACATTCTTACCCCGAAGGAAAACTATTAAAAAAAGATAATACTACATTTTCTCCACTTCCTCAACATTGTCGCCAAATCCAATTCATTGCCAAGTGCAGCCAATCACACGCCAAAGAGAGACAGCCAATATAATGCTCGACCTCCTTCAAAAAATTTTGTGTAAACTTCACTCTTTTGGTGGCATTTTATAAGGGCAATATATTAGAAGCCCCGCGGGCGTGAATCTCCATCCTTTGCGAGGTCAGGAAATGAATTGAGTTCCTGAAGAACAAAGCTGGCAGATGAAAAGTTTCTCTCTTTTGAAGTGAAGTGATCGGAGCGCTGTAGGGGACAGTGACAGAGACGACGAAAGGGTCCTCGACGTCACGATTGTTTAATGATTTATGAATGAGAAAGAATGGCGTGGACAGAGAAATATGTTTTAAATTCAGCTCGAATCAAGGAGGTTGATGGTCTGTCGCGAACGGAAAGGGGATGTGTTTGATCTATGAGAAGGATCGATAGTTATTTTATGTCAAGGACTCCCATCATATTTTTGTGACTCTTTTGAGTTAAAGTTGATGCTTGATCCCTTTTGAGTTACTTTTGAAAACTCTAAAATGATACTTTTAGAATCAGCACATGATTTTATAACTAATTATTATTTTAACTATTTATATAAAACCATTGTTGTATTTCATATATAGCCGAAAATAAGTTTTTAAATAATTAATTAACCAATTTGGGATTAAATTTCTTTATGGTACTTCATTTTGAGTTACTTATTGAAAACTTTAAAACGATACTTTTAGTAGATTCCTCACAAGATTTACATTTAGTTATTTATGTAAAATCATTTTTGTATTTCGTAAAGGTATAGTCGAAGATAATTAATTAATTCAAAAATTTGGGATTAAATTTCTTTATCGTACTGTATTTTGAATTACTTTTTGAAAACTTTGAAATTATACATATTAGAAATTATACATAAATTACTTATTAAATGATTTTCGTGTGTTATTTATGCATAGTTTGACCACGGATTATATGAAGAAATTGACAAGCGTTTAAGTCAAAGGGATTGAAACAGAGCAGCTTTATAGGAGATTGAATTTGGAGGGGTTTAGTTGCAATAAAATAATTATCTAAAGAATAGTTAGATGAAAAATGCCGAATATTAATCTTTTTTTCTTTTCAAACTGCTTTAACCAAGTATATCTGACTAGAACCCCTAACACGTAATCGAGTCATCCATTTCCGCTTTTCAAACAGATATTTCAACACAATCTGTGATTAAACTATAACAGTATTTTTTTTCCATATCAGAAAGTCAGTTGAAGGAAATTAATAAAATAAATCTGCATTCTTATTGTATTCTAGAAATAAATAATATATACAAATAAAAAGTAAAAAGTAAGGTAATATGAGAAAGGGACTTTAAATGTTTACAATTAGAAAATTATTTATTGTCTATTTAAGTTTCCCTCAGCATTTTTTTGAAATATTTCTATACGCGACAAGTTACATATAAATTTTTTATAGTTAGGAATTTCATGATTATTTTGTTTTCTTAAATGAACTTATAATTAAATGAATTTATCATTTTGCAATTATAACTATTAATTAAAGTTATAATTGCAAAATGATAAACATGAAAAAAAATCAATAAAATGAGCTCTGCTTTATATATTATTAATAAAATTATACTGTTCATCAGTTTAAATTTTTCGATGAATTTAATGAATAAAAATTCACTGGTGAATTCATCGTGTTTCTAAAATGATTCCATAGTTAAGAATGAAAAAATTTTACTTTTACTTTAAAAATATTCGTCATATTTCACTGATAATTTTGCTCAAAATTCAAAAGAAAAATCTCCTCTTAGGCTGCAGTTTTTAGGTTAAATTTTTTTTAATATACTATTTCTATAAAATATTACAATTAAGCCAGTTATAATAAAATAAAAAGTACATAAAAAAACACATTGAGCGTTATTCTATATACCTAGATTCGATTAGTCACAATTAGATAGGATCAAAAGCAGAAGGCACTGGAAGTCTAACTGAGAAACCCAATTTTAACATTGAATAAAACAACCATTAAATAACTCATATAAGAAAGCAAGATTTTTTATTCAATGACTTAATAATTATTGATGAATTTTTGGTAGATTTGCAATAATTTATATATATAAAACAACTCTCATTTTAAAGCTTATTTCTGCTGCTATTAACAAAATACTGACGAAAACAATGATTTTAAATTATTTTTTAAAAATATTTTTTCAATGAATATGAAAATATTTTTTCTCTGGTGATCACAGATTCAGTTACTAGTCTGATGATCATAGATGCAGCTATTAATAAATTTTACTAAATTTCTGTCATTTAATATTGGTCAATTTAAAATATAAATGACATTTTTCTTATACAAGCTTGCAAATACTATTTTCCATCGATCGTTTATGGATGGTACGCCGATACTGTTCTCAGTATTTTATTCGTAGCTAAAGCAAACAATATAAAAAATTAACCGCATACCATTGGTATTTTCAAAAATGAAAAGTAGCTCACAATAAATAATTTAACATTTACAGACTATCTCTTTTTTTTACTATAAGTACAAATAAAAGAAAAGAAGGCATGCAATACTTAATAATTCATAATTTAAGTAAGTGCTTCAGATTATTTAAAAAATTATTCAATTCACTTGAAAAATATAATGATTTACGTGGTAATCATATCTTTTATTGCCTATCTTGTCTATTATCATGCCATAATAATAATCTTGTCTATTATCTTGCCATAATATTCATTTAATTTTTTTCCCTTTTAATTAAATAAGAATTAATAACTAAAATTATTATAAATTTATAATGTAACTGTATAATTAAATATATTAGGATATAAAACTACGGATTGAAAAAAATATTATATTGAAAGTTAAATGGTTGTATGATAAATGAGCAACCACAATATTGGGAAATAAATATTAGGTAACCACAATATATATATTAAATTATTTTTCTACCCAGATACTCTTTAAAGAATACTATTCTGTTATCTTAGCATATAAAGGGTGTCATTTTTTAAATTTTTTTCCTCAATACACATTCGCAAATAGATTTTCAGTTGGTCCTCACCTGGTAGAGAATATCTGTTTTCCTACTATAAGAACAATTAACAAAGAAAAAACGGCATGTATTATTTAATAAATCATAATTTAAGTTAGTGCTTCAAATTATTTAATAAATTGTTCAATTTGCTTGAAAAACATAATGACTTACATGGCAGTCATAATCTTTTTGTTGCCTATTATCTTGTCATAATACAACGATAATATTTTTTATTTTTTTTCTTTTTCAACTACAAAAAATTTATAACTAAAATTATTATTATAAATTAATGATGTAATTATATATTTAAATACATTTGAAAATACAACTATGGATTGGAAAACAAATAATATATATTTAAAGTTAAATGGTTATATAAGTGAGCTACACAATACTGGGAAAATATGAATTAAATCTTGAAATATTTTTCTTCTCAGCTATTTTTTAATTATAAATACAATTAACAAAGGGAAAAATACATGCAATACTTAATAATTGATAATTAATTGCTTCAAATTATTTAATAAATTGTTCATTTCGCTTGAAAAACATAATGATTTACATGATGATCATAATATTTTATTGCCTATCTGGTGTATTATCTTGCCATAATACAATTGTATCCTGTTAATTTTTCGTCTTTAACTACGTAAGAATTAATAATTAAAATTAACAAATAAAAAATGACATACAATGCTTAATTCATAATTTAAGTAAGTACATTAAGTTATTCAATAAATTATTCAGTTCGCTTGAAAAATATAATGATTTACATAATAATCATAATATTTTCTTGTCTATCTTGTCATGAAACAATGATATTTATTTTAATATTATGATATTAATTTTAATTTTTAACTAAATTATTAATACAAATTATAATGTATTTAAATATATTTGGAAATACAATTATGGACTGAAAAAAAATATTATATATGAAAGTTAAATGGTTGTATGATAAATGAGCAACTGCAATATAAGTATTAAATATTGAAAAATGTTTTCTTCCCAGCAATTCTTTGAAGAGTACTATTATCTTAGCTTATCAACAAAGTTTCATTTCAAAAAAAAAAAATAATAAAAAATTCTACAATGCACATTCTCAAATAGATTTTCAGTTGATCCTCGCCTGGATTGTACACTTGATTGAAAAAAAATGAATACTGGGATTACTTATTTAAATAACTCTAGAGGTAAAAAATAAATAAATTTAAAATAAACAATCTAATCGAATTTATCTGCAAGACATCTATCTAGTGTAAAGTATACTCTACAAAAAAAAAAATAACAAAAATAAATGAATAAAAAAAAAAATGACACCATTCGAGTTTTATTTAAAATCTATCTCTTATAATACATTTTCAAAGAAAAAAATATTAAATAAATACAACATCAAAATAAAATGAATTTTTTTTTTTAAGTCTACCGTTCCAAGATTTTGATTTAATCGCGCAAAATCATTTTTTTTTCTCTCTTTGAAAGATAAAAAAAAATCTAAAATTCCTCCAGTAGAAAAAAAAAAAATGCTTTTCTCGTCAAAAGGAAAATGAATAATATGAAAATAATAATAATACGAAAAAGAAGAAAAAAAAAAAAAAAAAAAACAGAGGAATAGAAGAAGAAAAAGCAGAGAAATCTCGTGCATATAAAAGGAATCCTTCATATCCTAACGTGGAAGTCAGTGCCTTCTTTTGAGGACGATGGCATAAAAATCGATTCGCCTGATATATTGAGTTATGTAACAGAAAAGAATTTGAAGCCTATAGTACCTATTTACCCATACCCGGCCGGTCCTGGTTGGAAGGATCCTAGTTTAAGACTTCTATCTTCCGTTTACATGGCAGAGAGATTCTGAAATCTCGAGTAATTCAGTTAGAACTGTGGTTAAGGTTATTTCCTTTTGCAAGAGAATGAATATTCAGTTCTGGTTGGGTTATTGCATTTGTGAACGCACAATGTTTTTTTAAAATATTCGAAATGATTTCTTTTTCAAAAGCAAATTTCTTAGGAAATTGTTTAGATAAAGTTTAACAGTCTGCCTTTATGGTTACGGTTATTGTGAACTTAACTTATATATTTATATTCGGTAATCTTAGAAATTAAGGGCATGGTAGCCGAGGGACTATCGCTCTGGCGCTCAGTGTCGTAGGTTTCAGGCTCGAATCCTGGCAGTGACATGAACCCTATAGGGATTCGGAATCCACCTTAAAACCGTAGATCTTGATCTAATATGACTATATAGCGTTGGGCCTAGGGCTGACAATCCTACCCCGTAAAAAAGTTAATGTCACCTGTATGGAAATTTGCCAGTTGGTAGACGACCTTGGTCCACTATGGGGTTGTTGTAAATTCAATGAAGAAAAAGAAACTTAAAAAACCAGCACTGAAATATTAATTTTTCCTTAAATGTATTATACTTTTCACAATTGATTGAACAACAAAAATATTTTAATCATTTTTTTAGTGAAATAAAAATTTTAATTTTATTAAAAAACATCAGTGTTTTTTAAAAAAAGAAAACACTTGTTTTATTAACAGTATAAGCGTTTTATCTCAATAGAGATGGGTAATTTGAGAATGAACAGTATATGCAACTCATTTTTTTAAATTTTCTATATTTTAGTTTAATTTTCTGTGATTATCTGTCCCTATTGTAGTCGCATGCCCTTGTTTCTGAAATTTCTGTCTGTATCATTTGCCACTAGCTGTAAAGCAGTTAAGATAAATTGCGGTAATCTTAAATAACAACCAATTTCGAAGAAACAAGCTGTTCTTTTTATCTCTGCTTTCAACTATTTATTGTAATGGACACAATATTTTTAAATATTTATGTAAAATAAAAATTTAAAAACTCATACCCTTACAGAGTTTATAAACAATATTTTAAAAATTAATATTTTCCTTCTTCACAAAAAGGAGTCTTACACAACATTATGAATGGAGAAGCAAACCAAGGGAATCTATTGCTGCATATGTCTCAAGATCTTTTGTGACTTTATTTCAACAACTTAATTTAACTTGCAATAGGCATATGGTTAAAAATTCTATTGATTTAACCTCACTCCACTCTAGCTGCTTAACATCGAAGCCTTCATAACTGAACGCCATCAATCACCATTGATCAAAATGTTAATAAAAAATAGCTTTTCAAAATAATGCTTTAAATTTTTCCATCTCCAAAGACAGTTTTTGAATTGAACATCAGTACCGATCGTCATTCATCGGATCATTCAATGAAGTTTTCCATTAAACAATAAACATGGAAGTTGGTGAACTAATCATTTAGGAGGCAGAGCCCTCGGGTGATTACATAAAATTCTTATTTAAGCTTTAAAATGTGTTGAAAAGAAACTTTACCAATAAACTTGCAAGCACACTATCAGCATAGCATTCAATGCATTGTTAAATGTAAACTACTTCAGTGTTTGTTTGTTGTGAAAATTTAAAGAAGAAATGTGCACACATACTGATTGTTGAAATATATTGCGTGATATCATTTAAAACGGTAATGATTTAAAAATATTTTTCTGTAGTAACCAAGTAAAAATTACAGAGGGTTATTTTATACAACATAGCCATTATAAGGTATTATATTCTAATTATCTTAAAAATAAGTTTGAGGGTAGAGAAAAAAATTTATACTACCTTATTCAGTATGAATGACATTTTTATTGTAAGTAAAATACTCTCTTGCAATTTTCGTATTCTTTGATCTCATATATTTAATTTAAATCACTATTTTTTCATAACTTTTTTCAATAAATTTTTGTTACATGAGGTTTCGTGTTCGTTCAACTTGATTATAACTACTCGCTTATTATTATATTTAAATTAAATGTAAAATATTATCAAATGAATTTATTTTTAGTTTAAGAACAAGGTTTCATTAATTAAAATAATTCATTTGTTAAATATAATAAATTTATGAATAATAACATTTTTTGCTCATTTACGTAAAAAATTTTTTTAGTAAATGTGGCTTTGATTGTGATGCTTACTGATTCTTTGATCGTAAAATTTTTAATTATTTAAATTCCCTTTTACAATTAATAACATAATAAAACTAGAATTTTTTTATAAAAATTACAATAATGTTATCTTTTATAAGCATTTTTATAAAAAGTCGTTCATTTCACTATCTTTTTAAGATTCAATTTTTTGTTTTAAAAATTATTATTATAAATAAAGAAGAAATATCTTTAATGATATGCATATCATTAAAGATATTTCTTCGATTTCGCTGTCATAACTCTCATTTCTTCACTGTCACTCTCATATATAACTATCACTGTCATAATATTTCTTCATAAAAATTTAAATAACACAGAAAAATTGGGTAGAAGTTACTTATTTATAATAATTTTATTAAATACTAATCAAATTTTTAAAAGCTAACTGGAATAAAGTGCTACTTAATCATAAGTTGATGTCAAAGATGTAAAATAAAAGCAATATTTACAGATACAGATCCTTTATCTCTTCATAAAAATTAAATGTATGGATGGTAACAGTTTGTTCAGAAATAAATACGTCTTACACAACACAAAACATGAAAAGTGAGAAAGAAAGTACTTATAATGATTCTATCTTTACAATATTAATCAGATTTTTAAAATCCAATTGAATTAAAGTGCTACTTAGACATAAACTGATGGCAGATATACAAGAAAAACACTATTTACAAACACAAACCCCTATCTCTTTATAAAAATGAAAATTAAGCATTTTAATAATTTGTTCCAAAATCTTTGAAATCCTACACAACGTGAAGAATCAATTTGCATTTCCAATTTCTATAAGCACATACTACATACAATAAATACCATACAGAGCATGTCATTAAAATTAATTAACATGACGATTTTATTATGCAGTGATACTAAAACAACATATGTCCTCATATATATTAGCCCTCAACAAAATACTGGTAGCATAAGCAGATTTTAATTTCACTTAAACCCATTATTATATACTTCACTATCTAATCCACTCTTCCTGTTTAAGCTCTGCAGGTACATCCAGAACAATCCGTCACCACTCAAAACTGTGACAGACTCTACAATTAGTAGTAAATACCACCGCCCGGCTCCCATTACCCCGTGGCACGTTTAACTGCAATTCACTTTTACAGTTTCTCACTTTGCAGCGGATTAAGAGTCATTAGAATGGCAAACCCTTTTTCCCCACCATGATCTCTCGACTAATTATGACTTCGGCATGCCAGGGAATGTTTATATGATTTATATCTATATAGACCTACGCCATAGAGGAGATGGCTTCTGCTTCTACCTGCTTATATTGACCATGCTTGAAGAGTGGACTGAAACTAACGATGGAGGTTGATACTTAGTGGCTATACTGTGTTCTGGAAGTATACTAAAAGAGGGTGTTTGGATGTCAGTGTTTCTCCAAAATTGGAATTAATTAGTGGATGGTGATATTTTTGTTTTATTTGTGGAAAGTTGGTGGGGAAAATTCTGAGAGTTCTTAGCTGATTGAAATTTATGACCATAATTAGTCTTTCATTCATGATTAATAAATAGGTCTTAAAAGCAAGGCCCATTAAATGCAGGTTGAATATGTCTCTATCGTAAATTCGTATACATAAAAAATATTGAATAATAATAATTAGCCTAAAATGTATTTAATTATTATTGTTTGAAAATGATAAACAAAATCTATTATGTATTATATTTTTGGATAAAGCAAAAACTTTTTTTTTAGTTAATAAATTTTTCTTAAGTTATGATTATATATGCTGCTTATATTATGCTAAATCTTAATTAACATCATATTAAATAATAAATAATAATATATAATAATTAATAAATTAATATTTATATATATATATATATATATGTTATTATTATTTGACAAGAGTAATTTTTATAAAGCAAAATCTATTATGTTATGTTTTTGGATGAAGCAACAACCTATTTTTGGTTAATAAATTTTTCTTTAAGTCGTGATGCGATGTGTACTTAAAGTATGTTAATTAACATCATATTAAATAATAAATCATAATATATATATTTAGTTATTAATACCTGACAATAATAACTTAATATAAAATAAAATCTATTTAGTTATTATGTTTTTGATGAAGCAATAAACTTTTTTATTTAATAAATTTCAGTCATGACTCGATATGTACTTAAAGTTTTAAATTTTAATTAAAATCAATAATAATAAATCTCTAATATATAAAAAATGATAATAAATAATAAATGATAATTATATAATATTTTATCAATGTTTACTAAAAGCATCAGATAATTTATTCAGAAATAAGCTATATTAAAATTATCTGAACCTTTATTATTATTTCTTGTTAATTTAAAAATCTAACAATGAAAAAAAAAAATTCAGTTTGCAATCTGCTTCTTGCCATAATATCACTACTGTTTATGATTTCAAATGATGCCAGAGGTTATTTACATCACTGGACTATTTGACCTTTTAAGAAATTGGTTATTCATGACGATACGTATTTGTAGTAAGAAGATTATTTCATGTCGACATCTTTAAAGAGTTGAAATTAATTACATGATATGACATTTTATTTACTTTTAATAATTACAGAAATTCGGATTTCCCAAAAAGTTTTAAGTAATAAAGTACTCCTTTGTTGATTAAGTTTCATACGTATCAAAATCTCTCTATATATGTGCTATATATATATATATATATATATATATATTTATATATATAAATATATATACATATATATATATTATCATTTATCATTTATTATAATTATTATTTATTATATATTATCCTTTATTATTAAATTGTTTTGAAATAAAATTAATATTGTGATTTTTCCGAACTATGATAAAATAAATAAATTATTTATTAATAATATGCATAATACGTTGATAACATATTATTCGCATTATAATTTTTAGTTTAAAAATATTGCAAAATATTTTCTACATATTTGACTTGATATTACATATTTCTATTATTTTTTTTAAATTAGTATTTCATCTTATTAATGTATATTAAATACTTAATCAGAATAAAATATTGACAAATTATTTACTAGTATTTTCAACAAATTTTAACAAAAAATATTTCTAGATAAACTATATAAAGAATCTGTCAAAAATAATAGTTGTTCTATAAAAATATATATAATTAAAATAATTAATCTAATATATAATCTATAATATAATAATATTATACATAATATATAATATAATAATAAATCAATATATATAATCTATAATAAAAATCTATATATTTTTAATATTTTAAAATTGCTTCAATAATCCTTGAAATTACTTCTACAGAAAAAAAAATATCATTAGAATGGAAAACACATTTTCTAACAATGTTCTTTGTCTAAATTTTCTGTGATAAATCCGAGGAAATGTTTATAAAGTATTCATATGTATTTTAACTTTCACATAAATACATATCTTAATTAGTATTTTCTCTGTGGGTGTGAAAATGAATTTTCACACCTACTTTCGTGCATTGGTTCTACCTAACTCTGTTTACCACTTAGTTGAAAGAGGGACAGAATCCAACAATGGAGTTATATTTAGTAGCTGTTTGGTGGGAGTATGATGAAATGTTTCTAAGGAGGAATGGCAGATTCTTTGAAGTCATTGTTTCAAAAGTTGGTATGGATTATAAAAAACGAAGATATTGTGTTGGCCTATGTTATGATGACTATGTTAAATGACTATTTGTTGAAGTTGCTTGTAGAAAGATATCATGTACTAGGAAACCGAATCTCATGTCCAATAAATTATTTTATACGATATTTATAATTAGCTATAATTCTTAACTATTAATTTGACTATAATTTTATAATTAACTATAACTAACTTTACTTTTTAATTTAATTGACTTTAATTTTTTTTTACAAGTGTAACATTATGTAAGTGTAACACCATACAGTTTTTTTACAAGTGTACACTTTGCTTACTATAACAAAAATTACTACAGTACTAATAATATTTTATATAAATTAGTACTGCAGTTTTTGTTAATTAAATTTAATATTTAATTACCAATACATATTTTTCTACCACTATATTTTTAATTTCCCTTCGTTTCTAAAAAAAATTTAAAAAGAAAAGATAACATATAATTTAATCTAGAATTTAAGACAACTTCTTTTAAATCTTCACTCATCAAGATAACATTAAAAGAAAATTATTAATCACGTATTTAATGTAAATGTTACTAATATTTTAATTTATTACACCAATTGAATACTTGAGTATGCTAGGAAATTAAGCGGAATATTGGAAACTTGTAGAGTGAAGGTTGACAAACCAGATTGTATAAACCTGGGTGTGGGTGGGAGAGATACTTGAGGCACAGGTCTTGAGAACCACAGCTTTATTTGCCCAAGCAGAAACATGGCACATACAATAAGACATAAACAATATTTAACACATTTAAAGTCATATAATTATAGATTCATGGCCGATTTACTTCTAAGCCTAAAACTGAAACTCGGATATGCGCAGGATGCGCGAAATATACTTCCTTTCTGAGTGAGTCTGTGGACCAATTTAATGCGTTGGAATGTGATCAATATACTTATTCTCGGGTGAGAATCTCGAGGCGGACTAACCTTTCTCCAGAACGCCAGCGTGAGTGTTCTGCTAGTGTGTAGAGGAAGCACGGTTAAAAACTTCATTAAATAACTAAACATAAGAACATCATAACTTAAGAAGTTTAAAATCACACAAAATTGATTTTTTCCCGTGGTGTTTATTTGTATTTTTAATTTGTTTATAGGAAATTGTTTAATTCCTTTTAGAATATTTAATTTATTTTAACTTCAATTTATTTCTTTTAACAATTTTTTATTATTTTATTATATATAATTCACAAATTCTTACGATACTGAAACTTTTGACAATAATTAGTTTATTTTTCTACTATTATTTATTATATAATGGTTATTTTAAAACATATTAAAAAAGTTAATTTTTCAAATTAACTTTTTTAAATAAAAAATTTATTTTTAAAAAATAAAAACAAATTATAAACTTATTTTAACTTTAAATAAAAAATTACTGCAAAAAGAGTAAAATAAAAAAAAATAAAATAAATATTTTTAAGCTATAAAAAAAATAAAATAAAATTTTTATTCAGGTAGTTTCTATACATTTAACTGAAATAATAATTTTAATTACATATTCTGTTATATGTAAACAAAAAAATATTTGTAACTTTATAATAGTAGTACAGCATATAACATCTTACAAAAAAACTTATATATATATTACAATAAAAGTCCTGACCTAATATGCTTGGTGTATCCAAACATTTCTAATAAAGAAAAACCACATTTTTCAAAAATTCTTGCCCCCAAGGAAAACTATTTAAAAAAGATAATACTACATTTCCCACACTTCTTCAACATTGTCGCCAAATCCAATTCATTGCCAAGTGCAGGAATCTTCAGCCAATCACCCAAAAGAGAGACAGCCAATATAATCCTCGACCTCTTTCAAAGATTTTGTGTAAACTTCACTCTTTTGGTGACATTTTATAAGGGCAATATATTAGAAGCCCGGGGCGTGAATCTCCATCCTTTGCGAGGTCAGGAAATGAATTGAGTTCCTGAAGAACAAAGCTGGCAGATGAAAAAGTTTCTCTCTTTGAAGTGAAGTGATCGGAACGCTGTAGGGGACAGTGACAGAGACGACGAAAGGGTCCTCGACGTCACGATTGTTTAATGATTTATGAATGAGAGAGAATGGCGTGGACAGAGAAATATGTTTTAAATTCAGCTCGAATCAAGGAGGTTGATGGTCTGTCGCGAACGGAAAGGGATGTGTTTGTTCAATGAGAAGGATCGATAGTTATTTTATGTCAAGGACTCCCATCATATTTTTGGGACTCTTTACTTAAAGTTGATTCCTTGACTTGATCCCTTTTGAGTTACTTTTGAAAAACTTTTTAAAAATGATTCTTTCAGAATCATCACAAGATTTTACATTTATTATTTAAGTAAAATCATTTTTGTATTTCATATATAGATTGAAAAATGTTACAATTAAAAAAAAAAATAATCATTTATTGTCTGTTTAAAATACCACGAGTATTTCGTGAAATATTTCTGCACGTGATAAGTTACATATAATCTTTTTTTTAAGTTAGTAGCATCATGTTATTTTGTTTTCTTAAAAGAAAAATATTATCATTTGACAATTTAAAAATTACAGTATCCTGCTATTAAATAAAATTATTCGATGTATTTAATAAATAAATTTGCTAGTAAATTCGTTAGATGTTTGTAAAATGATATCATAGCTAAGAATGAAAATAAATGTTTCTTTTCCTTTTAAAAATATTTGTCATATTTCATTGATCATTTTGCTCAAAATTTAAAAGTAAAATCTTCTTTTAAGCTGAAGTTTTTTAGGTTTAAACTTTTTTAATACACTACTTTTATTGAATATTACAATTAAATCAGTTGTAATAAAATAAACAGTATATTAAAAAACATATTAGGCCTTATTCTATATTCCTAGATATATTAGTCACAATTATACAGGATCAAAAGCAGAAGTCGTTGCAAATCTAATTTCGAAAGCTCAAGTTTAACATTGAATAAAATAACCACTAAATATTTAATATAAGAAAAGCAGGATTTTTTTTTCTATAAATATTGATAGGTTGCAATAATTTGTACATGCAACAACCGCCATTTTAAAACTTATTTCTGCAGTAATAACATATCTTTTCTAAATATTAATGAAAACAACGACTTTTAAATTATTTTTTTGATGAATATGAAAGTATTTTTTCTCTTTGGTGATTACAGTTACAGTTAACACTAATCTGATGATCACAGATGAAGTTGTTAACAAATTTTACTAAATTTTTGTCATTTAATATTGTCCAATTTCAAATAAAATATTTTTTCTTATACAAGCTTACAAATACCAATTTCTATGGATTGTTTATGGAGCTTGGAAAAGAAACATTTCTTAGGATTTTTATTCGTAATTAAAACAAACAATATAAAAAAATTAACCGTACACCATTGGTATTTGCAAACTAAAATTACCACACAATAAATAATTAAACATTTAGAAAATATCTTTTTTCTACTATAAATACAATTAATAAAAGAAAAACGGCATGCGATACTTAATAATTCACAATTTAAGTAAGTGTTTCAAATTATTTAATAAATTATTCAATTGACTTGGAAAGTATAATGATTTATATAATCATAATCAAAATCATAATATTTTATTGCCTATCTTGTTTATAATATCATGGCATAATAATAATATTCATTATTTTTTTTTTTTTTTTAATTACATAAAAATTAATAAAAAAAATTATTAATATAAATTAATAATTTAACTACGTATTTAAATCTATTTGGAAATAATAGGGATTGAAAAAAAAAATATTATATTGAATGTTAAATGGTTGTATGATAAATAAGCAACCACAATATTAGGGAAATAAGGATTAAATATTGAAATATTTTTCTTACCATCTATTTTTTAATGAATACTATTATGTTATACATTTATTCTTTTGTATTTTTTCCCTTGTTATTTTTGTTATTATTACTATTTTTATTCTTCTTGTACTTGCCTTTTATTGAAATAAACTATTATGTTATCTTAGGTTATCAATAGAATTTCATTTTTTAATTTTTTTTTCCCATTCGCATTTTTTTCCATTCGCATTTCCATTTTTTTTTCATTCGCAAATAGATTTTCAGTTGTTCCTCGCCTGGCAGAGAATATCTATCTTTCTACTATAAATAAAATTAACAAAAAAAAAAAAAGATAGGCAATACTTAATAATTCACAATTTAAGTAATTTCGTCAAATTATTCAATATATTATTAAATTCGCTTGAAAAATACAATTATTTATATGGTAATCATAATCGTTTATTTCCTATGTCTATTATCTTTTATAACAAAATGATATTCGCTTAATTTTTCCTTTTTAACTACATGAAAATAAGTAACTAAAATTATTTTTATAAATTATTAATGTAATTACATATTTAAATATGTTTGGAAATACAAATATGGATTGAAAAAAAAATATTATGATGAATGTTAAATGGTTGTATGATAAATGAGAAACCGAAATATTAGAGAAATAAGGATTAAATTTTGAAATATTTCTCTTCCTATCAATTCTTTTAAAGAGTTCTTTTCTATTATCGTAGCTTATCAACTGAGTTTCATTTTAAAAAAAAAAAAAAATTCCACAATACTCATACGCAAATAGATTTTTCAGTTGTTCTTCTCCTAGATTGTAAACTGATTGAAGTAAAATGAATACTGGGATTATTTATTTAAATAACACTAGAGGTAAAAAAATAAATATAAAAATATAAATAAAAATAAAAATATCATTTATCCAGTGTTAAGTATACTCTACAAAAAAAATAAATGAATAAAAAATAAAATGACACCATTTGAGTTTTATTTAAAATCTATCTCTTATAATACATTTTCAAAAAAAAAAATATATACAAAATAAATATAACATCAAAATAAAATGAATTTTTTTTTAAGTCTATCGTTCCAAGATTTTGATTTAATCGCGCAAAATCATTTTTCTTCTAAAAAAAAAGAAAAAAAAAAAAATCTAAAATTCTTCACTAGTAAAAAAAAAAGAAATGCTTTTCTCGTCAAAAGGAAAAATGAATAATATGAAAATAATAATAATACGAAAAAGAAGAAAAAAAAAAAAAAAAATACAGAGGAATAGAAGAAGAAAAAGCAGAGAAATCTAGTGCATAAAAAGGAATCCTTCATATCCCAACGTGGAAGTCAGTGCCTTCTTTTGAGAACGATGGCATAAAATCGATTCGCCTGATATATTGAGTTATGTAACAGAAAAGAATTTGAAGCCTATAGTACCTATTTACCCATACCCGGCCGGTCCTGGTTGGAAGGATCCTAGTTTAAGACTTCTCTCTTCCGTTTACATGGCAGAGAGATTCTGAAATCTCAAGTAATTCAGTTAGAACTGCGGTTAAGGTTATTTCCTTTGGCGCAGAATGAATATTCAGTTCTGGTTGGGTTATTTCATTTTGTGAACGCACAATGTTTCTTTTTTGAAATATTCGAATTGATTTCTTTTTTCAAAAGTAAATTTCTTAAGAAATTCTTTGGATAAAGTTTAACAGTTTGCCTTTATGGTTCAGATTGTTGTGAGCTTACTAACGTATTCTGTTATATAATGGGTAAACTTAAAAAGCCAACACTGAAATATTATGTGTTTTTTTCTTGAATTTATTGTACCTTTCATCAATTGATTGAATCACGACAATATTTTCATCATTTTTCAACTAAATAAAAATTATATTTTATTAATAATCTCAGTGCATTGTAAAAAAAAAGAAAACATTTGTTTTAATAACAAATACGTTCTGTTTCAATAAAGATATGAAATTTTAGAATACACAATGGATGTTGGCTGCTTGCCAGCGACTAGTTATGCCAGGATGTAAGACCGATTTCATATCTTTATATTAATTTATTATATTACTATTTTAACATACAGTATATTAGCAATACTGCATACATATGGCACCCTGTGCCTCTTCTACAATAACATTAATAGTTAAAAACCATGAACACATCACGTACGGCCCCTGAACGTCTTAATCGTTCCTAGCGTTCTCCACGTCGTCTCAAAATCTCACCGCAAGTGCTTACCAGTTCATACAATACAGTTAAGGTACCAGTTACTATTCGTAGTGGCGACCTCTCGCGGCTATCTAATAATAATTAAACCTTAGAGATGGAAACTATATATTTTCTTAAATTTCGGTAATCTAGATTTCTAGTCTAGGGCCCAATGGTCGAGTTATTAGAATACTGGCGCCCGATGCCACAAATTTCGGGTTCGAAGGTATCTTGGATACTTGCAGCTGTACGGAATCTACTTTAAACCGTAGGTCCCAACCTAATATGACTACTATTACTACACACACCATATCAATGTGTGTTCCTATACAGTTTGGGAATGATGTGGGTAAGTCTGATTGTGTTCGTAACACTCTACACTCATATGAGACCGGAACCTAAGGGCTTTAAGTGAATTACGAACCACTACATAAACCGGCTATTTTAACCGAACCATCATATGAATTGGCACCGCCGGTTACTACTACTTGAACCCGAAATTTGTGGCACCGATGCTACTACAACAACACATCACCGTGCCTAGAGCCATTCAGGCTAATTAATACTACAACCAGCCACACACATCACCGTGCCTAGAGCAGAATTGTCGCTTTAGTTTGTCTAATATAGAGCAGGTTACTACTACTACTACTACTACAACACATCACTGTGCCTAGAGCAGAATTGTCGCTTTTTACAGTTTGTCTTTGGTTACTACTACTACTACTACTACAACAACAATGATGTGGGCGAGAAGAAGTCTGATTACTACTGCTACAAACAACACTCTATGAACCTACACATCACCGTGCCTAGAGCAGAATCTTTTACAGTTTGTCTAATATGGTTGCAATACGAACTACTACAAACATTCATGGCACCGTGCCTATGAGGATTGCCTTTACAGAACCCGTACGATTAACTAAACACATGTGGTACCAAGCGCCAGAGGCTATCAGGCCCTAATATCTAATACGACTGCAGAACGTTGGGAGCTGACAACCCTTCTCCGTAAAAAGTAAACATCTTCTGTCTCGGAAGTCTTCCAATAGGCAGATGGCCTTGGCCCACCATGTGGCTATTGCGGCAATGGAGAAGGAGGTTTTAAGCTTTACTGATATTTTCCTCCAACAAATATACAATTGATTTCTTTAAATAACGACGTTTTAGAATCAATTTCTATTTGATGTCTGTAGTGACTATTTACTCACAACTTGCCTGTCTTGGTGGGATAGAATCTCTTTACATACGAGATTGAAATATAAAGTAATCCAGTTAGAAATTTGAGTAAGGTTATTTACTTTTGTATTATTGTACAAATGTACAGTTGTAATTGATTTATTTGATGTTGTGTTTCTTTTTCAAAAGATCATGATTATTTTTTTTTTTTTTTTTTTTCTAACTTCAATATTGTATCTAACATATAAAGTTTGAATGTGGGGGCCTGTGTCGAATGTTGGCGTTCGGTACCACACGTATCGGGTTCAAATACCGGCTTTGCCACGGGTGTTTGTAGTGATTCGGAATCTACTTTAAACCGTAGGTCCTGGTCCTAATAGGATCGTAGAGCGCATTGCTTGTTACTCCACGTCGGTGGCTTACCATCAAGTTACACGCGCCCCCTAGGTAATGCAAAGTGAGTAACGTTCGTGCAGCCCTTATGGCGAAGATCACGGTCTATTTATCTGCTGCATTAGAAGAAAAAAAGTTTGTAAAGATGTCATGGTTGTAAGAATTTTTTGTTTCTTTTGTATCCCATATAATTTAAATTAAATATTGTAATATGTGAGATTACATTTTTTAATCCTTTATATATGTGTGTGATACTAAACTAAATATAATAAAATATTCTAGTTAATTATATTTATTAAAAAATTAACAGCAACGATATCTTATAACATTATGTATATGTAATAACTTTTATATTTAAATGTTAGAATGTTTGGGGTTATATAATTGATTGAACATCTTTTTCTATTACTTTATTGGGAATTCAAATTTCCAATCCCTCTCATACTTTTTTAATTGTTACAATTTTTTTTTTTAAATTTTTTTGTTTTAAAGTGCCACTTAAGCATAAGCTGATATCAAAGATGTAAGGAAAAGCATTATTTACGAACAAAAACCTCTTATTTCTTCATAAAAAGTAAAGTTAGGCATTAGAATTATTTGCTCAGAAAAAAATTGCATTTCTTGAACAACAACAACAGGAATAGTGGTAAGAAGGTACTTATTTATAATAATAATTATTATAATAATAATCGTACTTTCAATACTAATCAAATTTTTAAAAAGCCAATTGGATTAAAGTGCTACTTTAACATAAGTTGATGCTAAAGATACAAGAAAAAGCAATATTTACGAACACAAATCCCTTATCTCTTTATAAAAATGAAAATTATGCATGCTAATAATTTGTTCAGAAAATAAACCACGAAAAAAGAGCATGAAGAATTAATTTTACATTTCCAATTTCTATAAGCACATACTACAAACAATAAATACCATACCGAGCATGTCATTAAAATTAATTAATAGCACGAATTTATTATGCAGTGATACTAAACAATATATGTCCTTGATTAGCCATCAACAAAATAATGGCAGCATAAGCAGATTTGCAATTTCACTTAAACCCATTACTCTATACTTCACTATCTAATCCACTCTTCCTGTTTTAAGCTCTGCAGGTACATCCAGAACAATCCGTCACCACTCAAAACTGTGACAGACTCTACAATTAGTAGTAAATACCACCGCCTGGTTCCCATTACCCGGGTGGCACGTTTAACTGCAATTCAATTTTACAGTTTCTCACATTGCAGCGGATGCAGAGTCATTAGAATGGCAAACCCTTTCCCTACCATGATCTCTCGACTAATTATGGCTTCGTGCATGCCAGGGGATGTTTATATGGATTTATATCTATATAGACCTACGCCATAGAGGAGATGAGTTCTGCCTTCTACCTGCTTATATTGACCTTGCTTGAAGAGTGGACTGAAACTAACGATGGAGGTTGGATACTTAGTGGCTATACTGTGTTTCTGAAGTATACTAAAAGAGGATGTTCGGATGTCAGTGTTTCTCCAAAAATTAGGATTAATTAGTGGATGGTGAAATTTTGTTGCTTTTAGCTGTTGTTGAAAGTTGGTGGAAAATTCTGAGAGTTCTTATCTGATTGAAATTTATGTTACGCGTATGACCATAATTAGTCTTTAATTCATGATTAATAACTAGTTCTTCAAAGGAAGGCCCATTAAATACAGGTTAAATATGTCTCTATAATAAACTCGAATGCATAAAAAATATTTGTCAACAATCAGTCTAAAATGCATTTTGTTATTAACATGAATGACATTGATAACTTATCATGAAACACAATTATTTAATTATTATGTTTTTTTTATAAAACAGCACACTTTTCTTTAGTTAATTGCTTAAGTCGTAATTTAGTATGTACTTTTAGTTTATTAAATCTTAATTAGTATAATTTTAAATAATAAATCATAATAATAAATGATAATTGTAATAAAGGATAATATATAAAAAATAATAATTATAATAAATGATAACAAATAATAAGGGCCTGAATGGCCGAGTGGCTAGCGCTCTGGCGCTTGGTACCACAGGTTTCGAGTTCAAGTCTGGCGGTGCCATGGACGTTTGTAGTTGTTCAGAATACACTTTAAAAACCGTAGGTCACGGTCCTAATAGGATCGTAGAGCGTTGCGGGGGCATTGTAATTCCGCGTCCGTGGCTTATCTTCAAGTTACACGCGCTCTCTGGGTAGTGCAAATTGAGTGACGTTAGTGCAGCGCTTGCCTTAAGGCCTCCAAGACCAAGCTGTCTAAAGTGTTTGCCAGCGGCATTAGAACAAAAAAAAATAACAAATAATAATTGATATGATGATTTGATCGCTATTATATGACAATAATTTATTATAAAACAAAATTTATTTAGTTATTATATTTTTGAATGAAGCAACAAACTATTCTTTAGTTAATAAATTTTCTTAAGTTATGATTCGATATGTATTGAAAGTACTTTAAATCTTAATTAAGAACATTATATCAAATAATAAATCATAATAATAAATTTTAAATGATAATATAAGACAAATGATAATTATAATAAAAAATAATAAATAATAGCATATATATTAGGTTATTATTATCTGGCAATAATAAAACAAAATCTGTATAGTTATTATATTTTTGGATGAAGTAACAAACTTTTTTTAGTTAATAGATTTTTCTTAAGTCATGATTCGATATGTACTTAAAGTATGATAAGTCTAAATTAACATCATAATAAATAATAAATTATAATTACAAAAATATAATATAATAAATAATAAATTATAATATCATTTATTGTAAATATAATATATTAGCATTTATTATTTATATATTATATATTATATCATATCAAATAATAAATAATAATGAAAAATTAATAATACATATTAAATGATAATTACAATGAATGATCAATCGTTGTAATTATCATTATTATAATTATCAGTGATAAAAGATGATTATAATAAATGGTAATAAATAATAAATGATAATTATATATCAGCATTTTGTCAATGTTTACTAAAAACGTCAGATAACTTATTCATAAATAAGTTGTACTAAAAAGTCTTTGATCACTATTATTATTTTCTTGTTAATTTAAAATCTGTCAATGAAAAAAAAAATAATTCAGTTTGTAAATAATTTCCTACCATAATATCACGACTGTTTATGATTTCAAACATGGCAGAGGTTATTTATATTACCAGACTATTTGACCTTTTAAAAAATTAGTTATTCATGAAGATGGGTATTTTATAGCAAAAAGATTATTTCATGTCAACATCTTTTAAAGAGTTGAAATTAATTACATGATATGATATTCTATTTACTTTAATAATTACAGAAATTCGGATTTCAAAAAGTTTTAAGTAATAAATTAATTTTGTTGATTAAGTTTTTAGGTTATCGAAAAAAATAATGTGTGCTACATTTCATAATTTAATTGAAAGATAATAATTGCATACCATATAATTGTATAGATTTTTGTTTTATAATAAGTTATTATTGTCGGATAATAATAAATTATATATATATATATATATTATCATTTATTATAATTATTATACACTCATGTCCATAAATTAAGGATAATGAAGTTCAGGCAAAAGAAAGAGACAGAAGCAAAACAAATTTGACTTATTTGTAAAGTCTATTTATTATGCAAAAAGGTAAAAGAGCAAAAAAAGATGCTATATGTTTGACATAATTAATAAAAATTGCGATTTTTACTCCCTGGAGCAAATCTCAAAAAAGAACCTATTTACAAAAAACAGTATAACATGGTTAGTATGATGGTTAATAGGGAGTATGTCTCCCGGACGATTCTATAAAGGCCTTACAACGCCTAGGCATGCTGAGTACGCCATCCTGCTCCACCGTAACGGTGTCGTTCAATGGTGTTCTCTTGGTGGTAACGGGTACCTGGCGCTCTCCATATGAAAGTCCGGCGAGAATCAGACTGTAAACTAAACCTGGACTCGTCGGAAAACATCACACCAGACCACTATTGTGGTGTCCACAGTGCATGCTCTCTACTCCAGCTTAATCGCAGGCGACAGTGAGTTAGGGTAAGTGGAACACATCTGACAGGCCTACGAGCATATAGACCAATGTGCCCTAAACGTCTGTACACGGTCTGCCTTGAAACTGTAGTACCGGTAGCTGAAGAGAGCTCACGAGACAGGTCTGATTCTGTGCTCCGTCTGTTTCTTTTGGCAGTAACTGCTAAATACCGGTCCTCATTCGGCGTTGTAACTCGGGGGCGACCTGTGCTGTAACATATACTCACATTACCATCATCTTGGAATCGTTGCCAAAGCCTGGAGATGACACCCTCGGCGATTCCAAGTTCCTCGGATACTTCCAGCTGGGTACGTCCACATTCTAGTCGTCCGATAATTCTACAACGTAAAAAATCATCCAAATGCTTCCTTTGTGCCATAACTATGCGGTTATTGCACTGAAAGGCTTTTAAAGCGCTTGTGAACAATTTTACTTCTTTGCCACCATTCCTTATATACCCCTCTCTTACACTCTCGTCATTGTGACGTACTATCCGCGCCATCTGGTGGTTTCCTGTAATTTGCATATTCTTCTTCAAAATGTGTGTGATAATTATACAGGTGAAATTTTTAATTTAGAGTTCAATTTCTGTGTGATTCTGAATTATCCTTAATTTATGGACATGAGTGTATATTATATATTATCATTTATTATTAAACTGTTTTGAAATAAAAATTAGAATTGTAATTTTTTCAATCTACGATAAAACAAAAATTATTTAATTGTAATAAGCCTAACACGCTGATAATATATTATTCACAAGTTTTTTAAATCTAAAAATATTTTAAATATTTTTCAACACTTTTTGACTTGGATGTTATATTTTTTGATTTTGTTTTTAAGTTAGTATCTCATCTCTATTAATGTATATTAAAAACTTAATCAAAATAAAATATTAACAAATTATTTTTAAATTTTGAAAAATATTGCTAGATAAACTATATAAAAAAATTCTGTAAAAATAAGTAGTTAATATAATATATAATCTATAATATAATAATATTATACATAATATATAATATGTTATATAACTATAATAAAAAATCTATATAGAATTGTAACTTTATTAGTAATATGCTTAATACGTTGATCACATGTTATTCACAATTTAATTTTTTAATTTAAAGATATTGTAAAGATTTTGAAACATATTTTTGACTTTTTTTTTATATTTATATTTTTTTATTTTATTTTTTTTAAGTTAGTATTTAATCTCTATTAATGCATATTAAATACTTAATCAAAATGAAATATTAACAAATTATTTTATTATTATTTTTAAATTTTGAAAAAATATTTCTAGATAAACCATATAAAAATTCAGTCAAAATATAATAGCGTCCTATAAAATCTGTATTAATAAAATAATCAATTAATATAATATATAATCTATAATAGAATAATAAATGAAGATAACATATAATATAATAAAAAATAAATCTATATAATATATAATAGAATAATAAATCATTATAGTATATAATATAACAATAAATCAATATAATCTATAATCTATAATAAAAATCTTTACATAGATTTTAAAATTGTTTCAATAATTTTGAAATTACTTCTACAGAAAAATATAATTAGAAAAGGGCAAACACATTTTCTATAAATCTTCTTAGTCTAAATTTTCTATGATAAATCCAGAAATATTTGTAAAGTATTCATATCTATGTTAACTTTCACATAAATACATATCTTGATAATACATATCTTAATTTGTATTTCCTCTGTGGGTGTGGAAGGGGAATTTGGATTCTACCTAACTCTGTTGACTTAGTTGGAAAGGGGACAGAAACCAAGAATGGAGTTATATATTTAGTAGCTGTTTGGTGGGAGCATGATAAAATACTTATAAGGTGGAATGGTAGATTCTTTGGAGTCACTGTTTCCAAAAGTTGGTGGATTATAAAAGGAATAAGATATTGTGTTGATTTGTCATTTATTTGTTGAAAATCACAAGTTAAAAAGTATTTTATAATTGATTTTTATTATTAGGGATTTAACTTACATTAATATAGATTAGTACTGCAGATTTTGGTAATTAAATTGCATATTTAATATCCAATATATACATTTTTGATAAAACTTGGCAGAAAAATGTTTTTTGATTTTCTTTATTTATAAGATTTAAAAAAAAGAATAAGTTATAATTTAGTATTTGTGAATTTAAGACAACTTCTTTTAGATCTTGACTCATCATGATAAAATGTAAAGAAAATTATTAACCGTGTATTGAATTGTAAATATTGCTAATATTTTAATTTATTACTTCAATTAAATATTGGAACTTATAATGTGCAGGTTGGGCAACCAGATTTTAACTAGGTGTGGTTGGGTTGAGATACTTGAAGCACAGGTTGGAGAACTCACAGCTTATAGACACAAGAAATATGTAACACATTTAAAGGCAGACAATTATAGATTCGTGGAAGGATACTACTTCTAAGCCGAAAACCCGAAACTCGGATACGCGCAGGGTGCACGAAATATACTTCGTTTCTGAGTGAGAATATGTGGACCAATTAATGCGCTGGATGTGATAAATATATTTCCCTCGGGTGAGAAACTCGAGGCCGACTAACCATTTCTCCTGAATGCCAAATGTGAGTGATGTTGCCAGTGTGTATGAGGAAGCACAGTTACAAACTTCATTAAATAATGTAACATAAGATGTTTTAATATTACACAATATTGAATTTTTCTACGGGTGTTTATTTGCGTTTTAAATTTGTTTATTGTAAATTGTTTAATTTCTTTTAGAATATTTAATTTATTTTAACTTGACTTTATTTCTTTTAATATTTTTTTATTATTTTATTATCTTCAAGATATAAAAATATTCACAAGACTGAAACTTTTGTGTCGATAATGAATTTTTTTTCTATTAAAATTTAATAAATGATGGTTAGTTAACAACATATTTACAAAAAAAGTTTATGTGTAAAAATCAAATTATAAATTTATTTGCTTTTAAAGTCAATAAAAAAAATATATATATATTTTAAATCTAAGTTAATCAATAACCTGATTTCAAATGTATCTTAAACTTTTCTTAGTTTTTTTTTTTTCACAGTGAATATAAATTGGTTAGTTTTTCACTGTAGAGAATAAGAAATAATTTTAAAAGTAGTGATTTTAAAATAATTCTAACAATTCAGTTTTCAGAGAAATTGTCTTTTATAATTTAGAAAACAATTATATAAATATTTTTTTCAAAACAAACTGTTCATATCTCTTTAATAAAATTTTCTACAAAATATAACTGCTGAATTATTTTGCTTATTGTATAAATTTAAAAAAATATATATAACCTCAACAACTAATACACACTAAAGTACACATAGTAAATGATGCAGATTAAATTACATAATTAATGATATAGAATATATTATATAGTAACTGATGCATATTACATTTATGTTGAAACCAGTATATTTCTTTGAAATCATGATTAACTACTTAGATTTTCTCTTGGAAACCAACGTTCTGCTTCACTGTGAGGTGTTTGTGTTGATGGGTTTCTACTAATTATCAAAATCTCACGCCATAGTAATCTAACTAGGTAAAGTCGATCTAAGTAGTTATCTAAATCGTAATATAAGAAGGTCATGCTTCGGATAAACGACGTTCTACGACATGATATTTTAGTATCTGGAGAATATACACTTTAAGTAGGACACAATGCCTCCGATGGAAAGGGCGGCCTGATGGTCAATTGGCTAGCTCTCTGGCCTGTGATAACAAAGGCGTCAGCTTCGAATCCTGGCGGTGGTATGGATGTTTGTGAGTTGTTCAGAATCCACTTTAAACGGTAGGTCCCGGTCTGTTTAGCCCTCGAGTGCACAAGATGACTGTAGAGCGACGAACCAAACCGATATACAGTAAAAAAAAGTTCATGAAATTGTTGTTCCTGTTTCGGAAATATTTCAATATATTAAATATTTTTTTTAAATATGTTCATTATTAAATTTATAATTTATACAATAAATAATACATGCATAAATATTTTTCAAAGCTTTAAACTATTTTTTATTAACAGATAATTATAAGATAACATAAGATACAGATAATTATCATTAGTACTTTTTCAAAGCTCTAAACTATTTTTTATCAACAGATAATTATAAGATACAGATAATTATCATTAGTCATTTTTTCAAAGCTCTAAACTATTTTTTATCAACAGATAATAAGATAACAGATATAAGATACAGATAATTATCATTAGTCATTTTTCGAAGCTCTAAACTATTTTTTATCAACAGATAAGTAAATTATAGTTATTACGTTCTTTAACGTGATGACGTTAAAAAACATACGATTACGTGACGTTTACGATTACGTTTACACGTTTACGTTACACGAGTACCTGGCATTTTTTAACATCTTTGTGTGAAAAAATATTATAAGGTCATATTTAGCGGGACCTCTGAGCCATTCAAACTGGAATAACTTTTTAGCATAGTAACAATTAACATGTATTTCACTTTCGAGAATAGTCACTTGTTACTTCTCAGTACCCAAACTTTTCAAAACCAGCTGATTCTTCAACTGGGAAATCTACATTACATTTCTAAAATTCCTCAGCATACATATCTTGCATTCCAGATTTGTATTATGACTTGTTAGCGGCATATTTCTATGCATTTAATGATTTTCACAACAGCACCAGAACAGCTCTGTCTGCTCTGGAATGGCAAGGCAGCGTCATAGAAAATTAGGGGTGCTTGCCTTCCAACAATGCCTATCTTCCCTGCATTTCCGGTCTCTCCCCAATTATTTTTAATTTACGCATCCCCTTTTGAGAAACGTGCGTAATTGGAAGCCCTTGGCTACCGAACTCATGGGCGCCGAACAAAGTTTCGCAATCTTTGTTGTGCACTTTCGGAACGGCAAGAATTGAGAATCCACCGCGTCTCTTTCTGAGTGGGAGTATGCGAGGATCCTTTACATCTTGTTATCGGAGTATCGGTTATGTTTTAGAGACAGATGTAATTGAAAACGGCGCTTGTGACCCTGCACATTTTGAGAGAAAACTGCTTTTGATTTTAAATGGGATTAAGGTTTTGTGTTTTATAATTACAGCATGAATGATAAAAGTGTTGCTGAAGTATATTATTTGTCAAAATGTATTATTCGTACCAAACTCTAAATAATAATTAATACTTCAAGGATAGAAAAGTCTTGTGATAAGTTTATATCATAATGGATTCAAAATAAAGGAAATTTATTGCAACTTTATAAAATAACATATTTTAACGGACAAGTATTATAATTTGGATAAGTCTGATAATTTATTAACAAATTGTAGCTTCAAATAAATATCATGTGTGGCCACTTAATATCATCTCTTTTCACTTGATTACCACAAATTGTAACATTCTTAATACTTGAACACCATCGTCAATATAATTTTTCTCACAAGATCAATGTCTTTCTTTCCACTTGATTACCACCAACGATACCTTTTTATCACATGGTCACTCTTGAAAATATTCTTTCCTATACGTCATTCTTGTTGTTGTTGCATATCCCCTTGATTTAGAATCCTAAACCAAGTCCGGAAATTATTCTGCATAAATAGATCGTAAACAGTCCACCCTCATTCACCAGTTGCCTCACAGAGGCAACAATACAATCGATGAGATGTGAAGGAGACTCTATGGCTGAACAATGCCAAAGGGTATATGTTTTCTCTTCTCCATTGAAGGTCATTCTTACCACTTGAAAACCACAAACAATATCCTACTTACCACCAATAATCTCGTTCTTGCTATATGATCACCACCATTAATATAAATTTTTGTCTCTTGATCGAAGTCCTTCTTGCCACTTAATTACCATCATAGATACTTTTTGTCGAGACCATGCTTTGTATAGATGACGTTCTACGACATGATATTTTAGTATCTGGGGAAAATACACCTTATGTAGGACACAATACACTCCGATGAACAACAAAAAAAAAGAAAATTTCACGAAATTGTTGGTCCTGTTTCTGAAATGTTTCAATATAATAAATATTTTAATTATTTTTTGTAAATATGTTTATAAATAAATATAATTTATACCCGAAATAATCCATATCTAAATATTTTTCGAAGCTTTGAACTATTATTCTTAACATAAAAAAATGAATTTAGCTGGACTTCTAAGTCATTCAAACTGGAATAACTTAATGATTTTCGCAACAGCACAAGAACAACTCTGTGCGCTCTGGAAAGGCGAAAGGAAAAGGGGGCAGCAGCCTAGATAATTAGGGTGCTTGCCTTCCACCGAAACAATGCCCACCTTCCCTGCATTTCCGGTCTCTCTCCAATTATTTTTAATTTAAGCTTCCGCTTTTCAGAAACGTGCATAATTGGAAGCCCCTTGGCTACCGAACTCATGGGCGCCGAACAAAATTTCGCAATCTTTGTTGTGCACTGTTCGAACGGCAAGAATTGACAAAGCCACCGCGCCTCCTTCCGTATGGGAGAGTGCGAGGATACTTACGTCTTGTTATCGAAGTGTCGGTTCTGTTTTAGAGACAGAGATAATTGAAAACGGTGCACGTGATCCCTTGCACATTTTGAGAGGAAAATTGCTTTTTGAATCTAAATAGGATTGAGGTTTTGTGTTTTATAATTACAGCATGAATGATAAAAAGGATGCTGAAGCTTATATTATTTGTCAAAATGTATTATTTCTACAAACTCTAGTTAATAACTGAATGCTTCTAAGCAAATAAAAGTTTTGTGATAAATTTATATCATATTGGATTCAACATAAATTAAATTTATTGCAATTTATACAATAAGATATTTTAACGGACAAGTATTATAACTTCAATCAGTGTGAAAATTTACTAATCAAATTGTAGCTTCAAATGTCCCTTGAGGCCAGTATCATTCTTACCAATTGATCACCTCCATCAATATCATTTTTTCGTTTGGTCAATGTCCTTCTTACCACTTGATTACCACCAACGATTTTTAACACATAATCACTTTAAAAATATTCTTTCCATCAACGTCATTCTTACCACTTGATAACTATAAAAAATATCCTTTCCATCAACGTCATTCCTTCTTATCACTTGATAACTACAAAAAATATCCTTTCCATCAACGTCATTCTTACCGCTTGATAACCGCAGAAAATATCCTTCATACCACCAATAATCTCGTTGTTGCATTATGATCACCACCAATAATATCATTTTTGTCTCTTGATCAATGTCTTTCCTTGCCATTTGATTGCCACCATAGATACCATTTTTGTCGAGAGCATGCTTTATATAGATGACGTTTACAACATGGTAGTATTTTAGTATCTGGGAAAATACACTTTAAGTAGGACACAATACCCTCCTATGTCAATCAAAAGAATATTTCATGAAATTGTTAGTCCTGTTTACGAAATGTTTCAATATAATAAACATTTTAATAGTTTTTTGTAAATATATTTATCATTAAATTTATAATTCCTGCCATAAATAATCCATATCTAAATATTTTTAAAAGCTGTGAAATATTTTTTTTTAATAAAAAAGAACTATATGATAATGTTAAGATGGGACTTTTTAATATCATACCGAAAAAAATATTATAAGGTTAAATTTAGCGTCATCTTTGAGTCCTTCAAACTGGAATAACTTCTAGCATATTAATATTTACTAAATATTCCACTTCTAAGAACAGTCACTTGTTACTTCTCAGTAACGCTAACTTTACAAAACCAGCTAATTCTTCAACTGGGAAATCTACATTACATTTCTAAAAATCCCTCAGCGTATCTTCGTATTCTAGATTTGTATTATGATTTGTTAGCGGCACATTTCTGTGCTTTTAATGATTTTTACAACAGCACCAGAACAACTCTGTCTGCTCTGGAAAGGCAAAAGGAAGAGGGGGACAGCGGCACAGATAATTAGGTGCTTGCCTTCCACCGAAACAATGCGCACCTTCCCTTCATTTCCGGTCTCTCCCCAATTATTTTTTAATTTAAGCTTCCTCTTTTGAGAAACGTGCGTAATTGGAAATCCTTTGGCTACCGAACTCATGGGCGCCGAACAAAGTTTCGCAATCTTTGTTGTGTAGTTTTTCGGAACGGCAAGAATTGACAAGCATCCGCGTCTCTTTCCGTGTGGCAAAGTGCGAGGATCCTTTACGTCTTGTTAGCGGAGTGTCGATTCGGTTTTAGAGACAGATGTATTGAAAACGGCGCTTGTGACCCTGCACATTTTGAGAGAAAAACTGCTTTTGATTTTAAATGGGATTAAGGTTTTGTGTTTTATAATTACAGCATGAATGATAAAAGTACTGCTGAAGTATATTATTTGTCAAAATGTGTTATTAGTACGAAACTTTAATTAATAACTAATACTTCAAAGTGCAGTAAATCTACCTCTCCGTGTTGCACCTGGTAACACTTTTCAGTGGCTAAAAGATTTACAACTTGGCATTTTGTTAGATTTATGAACTCTGTTTCAGCATGTTTTGTTGTAGTATTCTCTGCTCTTTTTATTTTTCGTTGTTTTTTTTTTTTTCGCTGTAACTCTTCATAATCTGACATGGAAAAAAAAAAAAAATACTTCAAGAATAGAAAAAGACAGGACGCACATTTGTGATAACTTTATAACATATTGAATTCAACATAAATTTCATTATTGAATTCAACATAAATTACATAATTGGATTCAGAATAAATTACATTATTGGATTCAACATAAATTACATTATTGATTCAACATCAATTACATTATTGGATTCAACATCAATTACATTATTAGGTAACGGACAAGTATCATAGGTCTGTTTAGTACTCGTGTGAACAAGATGACCAAACAGCGACTAACCAAACCGATGTACAATAAAAAAAAAAAAAAAGTTCATGAAATTGTTGTTCCTGTTTCTGAAATGTTTCAATATAATAAATATTTTAATTATTTTTTTGTAAATATGTTCATAATTAAATTTATAATTTGTGCAAGAAATAATAAATGTATAAATATTTTTAAAAGCTCAAAACTAATTCTTTAAAAACAAAGAAATTATAAGACCTGTCATTTTTTACCATCTTACTGTGTAAGGCTATATTTAGTGTGCTTTTTAAGTCATTCAAATCGGAATAACTTCTAGCATATTAACAAATTACTAAAGTATTCCACTTTCGAGAATAGTCACTTGTTACTTCTCGGTACGATAACTTCCCAAAACCAGCTAATTCTTCGACTGGGAAATCCACACTACTTTCTAAAATTCCTCAACATATCTTCACATTCCAGATTTGTATTATGATTTGTTAGCGGAATATTTCTGTGCTTTTAATTGATTTTCGCAACAGCACCAGAACAACTCTGTGCGCTCTGGAATGGCAAAAGCAAAGTGGGGGGCAGCGTCACAGATAATTAGGGGTGTTTGCCTTCCACCGAAACAATGCCCACCTTCCCTTCATTACCGGTCTCTCCCCAATTATTTTTTTAATTTAAGCTTCCTTTTGAGAAACGTGCGTAATTGGAAGCCCCTTGGCTACCGAACTCATGGGCGCCGAACAAAGTTTCGCAATCTTTGTTGTGCACTGTTCGGAACGGTAAAGAATTGAGAATCCACCGCGTCTCTTTCTGTGTGGAGTGTGCGAGGATCCTTTACATCTTGTTATCGGAATGTCGGTTCTGTTTTAGAAACAGAGATAATTTTAAACGGTGCATGTGACCCGAGTAACACCTTGCACATTTCGAGAGGAAAATGGCTTTCGATTCTAAATGGGATTAAGGTTTTGTGTTTTATAATTACAGCGTGAATGATAAAAATGCTGCTGAAGTATATTATTTCGTCAAAATGTATTCTTCGTATCAAATTCTAATTAACAACTAACACTTCAAGAATAGAAAAAGTCAGAACATCCCTTGTGATAAATTTATATCATATTCAGTGGCTAAAATTAAATATATTGTGATATTATATAAGAAACACTTTAACAGAAAAGTATTACAGTCTGACAATTTACATTAATAATTGAGATAATTGAAAACGGCACTGGGACTGAAGTAACACCTTGCAGATTTTGAGAGGAAAATTGCTTTTGTTTCTATTTGGGATTAAGGTTTTGTGTTTTATAATTAACATGAATGATAAAAAAATGCTGCTGAAGTATATTATTCGTCAAATGTATTATTCGTACCGAACTCGAATTAATAACTTGTACTTCAAGAATAGAAAAGCCAGAACAGCTCTTTGTGATAAATTTATATAACATTGTATTTAACATAAATTTAATTTATTGCGATATTATACTACAAAATATTTTAGCGGAAAAGTATTATAATTTCAAGCAGTCTGATAATTTATTAACTAATTGTAGCTTAAAATATATGTCACGTGTGATCAGTATGATCCTTGCCATTTCATCCCCACAAACTTTTACTTTCCTACCACTTGAACACCACCATCAATATCATTTTTTGTCACATGATCAATGTCCTTCTTATCACTTGATTACCACCAACGATACTTTTTTTCTTTCTTTACCTAAATAGGAATTATTTATTATTACTTGTTTATCATTAATTATATTACTTGTTTAATATCTTACTGTAAAAAATATTATAAGGTTAAATTTAGAGACCTCTGAGTCCTTCAAAATGAAGTAACTTCTAGCATATTAACAATTACTAAATATTCCACTTTCGAGAATAGTTCACTTGTTACTCCTCAGTACGTTAACTTTTCAAACCAGCTAATTCTTCAACTGGGAAATCTACATTACATTTCTAAAAAAAATTCCTCAGCGTATCTTCACATTCCAGATTTGTATTATGATTTGTTAGCGGAATATTTCTGTGCTTTTAATGATTTTCTCAACAGCACCAGAACAACTCTGTGGAGTCTGGAAGGGCAAAAGCAAAGGGCGGGGGCATCGGTACAGATAATTAGGGGTGCCGAAACCGAAAATTCCACCGAAACAATGCCCACCTTACCTTCATTTCCGGTCTCTCCCAATTATTTTTAATTTAAGCTTCCCTTTTGAGAAACGTGCGTAATTGGAAGTCCTTTGGCTACCGAACTCATGGGCTCCGAACAAAGTTTCGCAATCTTTGTTGTGCAGTTTTCGGAACGGCAAGAATTGACAGGCATCCGCGTCTCTTTCCGTGTGGCAAAGTGCGAGGATCTTTTACGTCTTGTTATCGGAGTGTCGGTTCTGTTTTAGAGACAGATGTAATTGAAAACGGCGCTTGTGACCTTGCACCTTTTGAGAGAAAAACTGCTTTTGATTTTAAATGGGATTAAGGTTTTGTGTTTATAATTACAGCATGAATGATAAAAGTTCTGCTGAAGTATATTATTTGTCAAAATGTGTTATTCGGACGAAACTTTAATTAATAACTAATACTTCAAAGTGCGCAGTAAATCTACCTCTCCGTGTTGCACCGGGTAACACTTTTCAGTGGCTAAAGATTTACAACTTGGCATTTTGTTAGATTTATGAACTCTGTTTCAGCATGTTTTGTTGTAGTATTCTCTGTTCTTTTTTATTTTTCGTTGTTTTTTTTCGCTGTAACTCTTCATAATCTGACATTGGAAAAAAAAAATACTTCAAGAATAGAAAAAGACAGGACGCACATTTGTGATAACTTTTAACATATTGAATTCAACATAAATTTCATTATTGAAGTCAACATAAATTACATTATTGGATTCAACATAAATTACATTATTGGATTCAACATAAATTACATTATTGGATTCAAATAAATTACATTATTGGTTCAACATAAATTACATTATTGGATTCAACATAAATTACATTATTGGATTCAACATAAATTACATTATTATGTAACCGACAAGTATTATGGGTCTGTTTAGTACTCGTGTGCACAAGATTACCGGACAGCGACTAACCAAACCGATGTACAATAAAAAAAAGTTCTTGAAATTGTCGTTCCTGTTTCTGAAATGATTTTTCAATATAATAAATATTTTAATTATTTTTTTGTAAATATGTTCATAATTAAATTTATAATTTGTGCAAGAAATAATAAATGTATAAATATTTTTCAAAGCTCAAAACTAATTCTTTAATAACAAAGAAATTATAAGACCTGTCATTTTTTACCATCTTACAGTGTAAGGCTATATTTAGTGTGCTTTTAAGTCATTCAAACCAAAATAACTTCTAGCATATTAACATTTACTAAATATTCCACTTTCGAGTAGTCACTTGTTATTTTCGATACGCTAACTTCCCAAAACGGCTAATTCTTCGACTGGGAAATCCACATTACTTTCTAAAATTCCTCAGCATATCTTCACATTCCAGATTTGTATTATGATTTGTTAGCAGCATATTTCTGTGCTTTTAATTGATTTCTCAAAAGCATTAGAACAACTCTTGTGTGCTCTGGAAGGCAAAAGCAAAAGGGGGCAGAGTCACAGATAATTAGGGGTGCTTGCCTTCCACCGAAACAATGCCCACCTTCCCCTTCATTTCCGGTCTCTAACCAATTATTTTTAATTTAAGCTTCCCCTTTTGAGAAACGTGCGTAATTGGAAGCCCCTTGACTACCGAACTCATGGGCGCCAAACAAAGTTTCGCAATCTTTGTTGTGCACTAATGTTCGGAACGGTAAGAATTGACAAGCCACCGCGTCCTTTCTGTGTGGGAGTGCGAGGATCCTTTACAACTTGTTATCGAAGTGTCGGTTCTGTTTTAGAAACAGAGATAATTGAAAACAGTGCATGTGACCCGAGTTACACCTTGCACATTTTGAGAGGAAAATTGCTTACGATTCTAAATGGGATTAAGGTTTTGTGTTTTATAATTACAACATGAATGATAAAAATGCTGCTGAAGTATATTATTCGTCAAAATGTATTATTCGTATCAAATTCTAATTAACAACTAACACTTCAAGAATAGAAAAAGTCAGAACACCCCTTAGTGATAAATTTATATCATATTGGATTCACCATAAATTAAATATATTGTGATATTATACTAAAAAACATTTTAACAGAAAAGTATTATAACTTCAAACAGTCTGACAATTTACATTAATAATTGAGATAATTTGAAAACGGCACTTGTGACCTGAGTAACACCTTGCACATTCGAGAGGAAAATTGCTTTTGATTCTAAGTGGAATTAAGGTTTTGTGTTTTATAATTACAGCATGAATGATAAAAATGCTGCTGAAGTATATTATTCTTCAAAATGTATTATTCGTACCAAAATCTAATTAATGAGTATTACTTCAAGAATAGAAAAGCCAAGAACAGCTCTTTGTGATAAATTTATATAATATTGTAACATAACATAAATTAAATTTATTGCGATATTATACTACAAAATATTTTAGCGGAAAAGTATTATAATTTCAAGCAGTCTGACAATTTATTAACTAATTTGTAGCTTAAAATATATATCATTTGATCGGTATGATCCTTGCCACTTCATCCTAAAAACTTTTTTCAACCATTCATATTTCAAGATGTAACCATCAATATCATTTTTTAACAAAATATCAATGAATACTTCATTATCAATTAAAATGCTTTTTCTTTCTTTACCAAAAATTGGCATTATTTACTTGTTGTTTATCATTATCCCAATTGTTTAACATCTTAGAAAAAGTCCATTGAACAGCGTTGTCATTTGATGAGACCTCAAGGGGCCTAACAAAATGAAATAGCCGAGTGGCATATTAACAATTACTAAATACCAGAATATTCACTTGGTTTTCAGTACGCTAACATTCAAACCAGCTGAATTCTTCAACTGAAAGGGCCTGATTACATTTCTAAAATTCGCTCGTTACCGTATCTTCACATTCGGAGATTCCGTATTATGATTTGTTAGTGGCATATTTCTGTGCTTTTAATGATTTTCGCAACAGCACCAGAACAACTCTGTGGTAGTCTTGAATAGGGCAAAAGCAAGGGGGCATCGGTACAGATAATTAGGTGCAGCTCTTGCCTTATGGCATAAAAATAACTGTCTCTGTATTGCCAGCTGCATTAGAAAAAACAAAAGCCCCCCAAGAAAAAAGACATAAGCCACCCAAAGGGTAAAATCTGACTTTACCCCACAAGGTTATATCCTGGTTACACATTTCAATCACTTTTTACAGCATGCTTGGGCTATAGTAGGGCTGTTCTAACCCCTGAGAATTATTTACTTTCCTTTATTGTTTTGTTTATTATTATTATTTTTAACTTTAAAAGTTTTTTTTTGATATGATTAATGCTTTCTGCAATTTCTGATGAATGCTTTCTGCTGATGATGGAATGTTATTTTTCCTGTAACATTAATATAATCTTTGATGAATGCTTTCTGCAATGAACCATGCATTCCTGAACTTATAAATAGGTGTATTTTTATACTAAATATAACATTAATATATTTCTTGAATAAGTAATTTAAGAAATAATATGCTCTTAAAAAAGATTAATTTTGTAGTTTCAGAGATAAATAATTATATCTCACAATCTAATTAATACAAAAGACAATTTTAACCATCTAAAGAATAAAATTTTTAGTTATTTATTTAGCGTTTATGTTATGAACGAGTCAAACAAAAGTAACACTATATCATTATTACAATGTGTCAAATAAATATACCCAACTTGATGAGATAACTGTTTAATTTAAAATAATAACACAGCATTTGACAGACTGTTTCAAAACGTCAATACAACTTCTGCGTCATTACAAAAATCCCACACTATTTAAGATTAAAAAGAAATTATTGACCTTTCTTCTTAAAAATACTTTAAACAGTTTAGAGAAAGGCAATAGTCAACTAACAAATGAAAAAATGACATTACGGTAAAAGAAAAAAATGAAAAATGTTGGAGTTTGGGGTGGGGGTGTTCAAAATGTGGAAAAATAAATGAGCAATATAAAATCGATTCACTATCAGATAACAAAATCTGTTCATCCTTTTCTAAGAAAGAATAATTGCGACAACAACTCGACTCTTCGTGAGGGCAGATGAAATTATTGATAAAAATCTGCGGACACAAATAGAAAAATATTGGCAAGAGAAACAGGGAAACAATCACAAGGGATATTATCTTCCGCCATATTTGGTCATCATTTCTTTTAAACTTCACCAATTAGAATTAGATTTTAGGACTTGTCCATTAAAAAAAAAAGAATTTAGATTAGAAAAAAAGAATTAGTCCAGATTTAGAATCCCTATACACATTTTTTGGAGGAAAAATTAAAACATAATGAATTATTATTTTTATGTTTACAATTATTCTTACATGTAAACCTAGATAATATAATAATAATGATGATACTAAACACATATTGTAAAAGAAATATATAGATTAAAAATGAAATATAAAAATATAAAAATATAAATGAAATAAAAAAAAAAAGGAAATCATTTAAAAATATTTATGTATGATGTTTCTCTTTAATTTCAATCTTAATTTGGGTATTTGCACATCGTAATTGGCGTTGTGTCCGTTATGTTTGAGCCTGTTTTGTGTTTGGTCAATTTTCTTTTTGAAAAAATCGATTATCTGATGTAATTTGAACCAAAAGCATTAACTATTTGGACTAAAGTTCTTATTTTCTATCAATAATCAACTGTGTGTATTTAGGGATTGTCACTGAGGCACTTAAAATGCAACATAGAATCTGTTATGTTAGATATTCCAAGATGCGTATGTATCATGAGTTCGCAGAATATAATTTAATTATTATGCGAACTCATAACTGTAAACTCATTAATAAAACAGGCTGTATATCTCATATATTCGCTAGAATATTATTTTAAAATCAAATTTTTTTTTTTTCAAAGGTTAATTTTTGGAATATATGGGTGCACACATAATGTAGTTTTTGAATACACTGGTTTTCACTACTTTGTCCATTATAAAATAAATGTGTTTTGGAAAAAGTATGATAAATCTCACTGACCTGAAAAAATATTGAAGACGGGCCGCAGGTTGGCCATACCTGAGTTAAATAATTTTAGTAAATATTATAATATAATTTACTTTTGCAAGTTTTGTAATGATGTATAATTTTAATATTATATTGCTGAAAATTCCATCTCAAAAAAAGTAATAATAGATTGATATATTATGACAGAACATGTAGCTTGACGCTACACTATAATATAGGAAGATTCGGGTTTGGATCCTCGAACAACGTTCGTTGCTGTCTCTTTTTCAGAAACGGGAAGACTCAATGCCAAAGTTTGTAGGCATTTTACATCGAAATGTATGCTCTCTGATGGAATTTTTGTTTATTTTCTCCCATATGATACGTAAAATAAAGATAATTATGTCTGCAAATCCTTTTGCAAAGTTATGACCTCCTTTCTTCATTCGATGGTGATCTGTTCATGGAATAAAATAAGGAGATTCCCCGATATAACAATAGAAACAAAAATAAATTGTATTAATGCAACTGTTTATATATTTACTCAATAAGGACACCTGCATAGTTATAATATCCATTGAAAAATTATAATACAATAACTATTAAATTAAATAAGTCTCAGTTAAAACATTCATTTCAAACCGTAAATAAATGTATTACAATTCTAATCTAAATAATATAATTTACCCCTCCCTAAGAAAACAGACTTAAATTATATTCAACTACGATCTTTGCAACTGCAATGTAGATGGAGTACAGAATAACGATCACCTTTTTCTAACTGCTCCAACTTTGATAATTTTATAAAAATTTTAAGGAAAGTTAACAATCCAAGTCAAATGACCACCAAACATTCCTTCTCTATCTCTCTTTTATTTTACTTCTCTTTGATAATATCATGTATAATTTTAAATTGACTCTTTTTTATGTTTGTGCCATTTTGTCCTCGATTTTGTTTGATACTTTAATAAGCCCTGTGGGATACTCTGTAGTACCTTGTATACCTCTTGTGATACTACTGTGTAACATTTTTGTAATACAAGAGTATTTTTTGTTAACTTCAATAAATTAAAACCAGTAAGCATCTGTATTTATATATTTTTTATTTCATATATTACTATGTTGATCTCAGAAACGATTTGATATGTTTATTGTTAGATATTCTCAGATAAACTAATCCTTTTTTTCTGAAACCATGTGCACTAATTTGAGAGTGAATAGGTCTACAGATTCAGCTGATTAATGAAAATGGCAAATACGCTAATTTTCAAAAATCTATCAGAGAAATTATCTATTTGGACAAGCGTCATCGTGCAATGAAAGAAAATTGGAGCTCGATAAATTCCTACAAAAGAAAAACACGGAGCTCCAATTTACCATCCTCCACAGCATTCATAAGAGTTTTTGACAAAGACGAATCCATCCAAAATGATTTCTTTCTAGACCATTAAACTTCTGTTTCCATACAGACTTTTCTTTGGAGGTTGGAGGACATACAGCGATTAGATTCCTGAATTTCTTCAGATAGTAATAATTCGATTAGCTGATCCATGATTCATTATTGCATAGAAGGGTTTCCTCAGTGATTTCTGGTCTAAATTTGATGTTCTTTATGAAAACAATGCCATCTTCTACTGAAAAAATATTTTCACAAAATTCGTCAAGGTGCTTGAGCAAATAAATATCGAAAATTACCCCATGCCTCTATAAAGCTTGTTTCTCCCTATACAAGCTCCCTCCATGCCTTGGTTTAGAAGCAATAATTTAATTTTACATCTCAGTCATAATTACGTAAGAAAATAGACAAAATATACTTGTTCTCTTAATTTTAAATACGATATGAAAAATCTTTAATTACTTCAATACTAAATATTATTTTAATAAACCATAAATATGAAATTTTTGATAAGATAAAATAAATAAATAAATCATAATCAAAAAGGTGTTTTAAATTTTTTAAAAGGTGGTTATTCATATTCATTTATTCAAAATCAAATAAACATTGCTATGTGAAATGCGATAAATGCATATTTTAAATCAAATATTTCAATTTCAGCTTCTATAGTCATGTTTAAATTTAATCCTATTTACTTTGCTCATTCAAGAAGGATTTGATCTCACTAATAAGAACTCACTTTAATATCTTAATAACACAATTTCTTAATAATCAACAATACACTTTATTTTGATCTTATTTCGTTTACATTGTTAATTTTTTATTAAATTATTGCTGTGCTACTAATTAATGAATTTGCATGACGTTTGAAGGCATACAAATTTCAAAAATATTCACATATATTCATTTCATTTAAAATATTAAAAAAGTATTCAATTATATTATTCTATTTACGTATGGGTTTATTTAAGCAATAAAACTACGTCGGAGCTTTAGCAAATTTAATTAATTTAATTTTAAAAGTTAATAATTTTGAAAGCAAAATGATCTACAAGTACAAATGTTACACATTAAATATATTTTTAGTTTGTTTTTTATGAATTAGAATTATATATTTTGTTAAAGTTGTTTTAATCATATTTAGATAAAATAATTACCGTGATAATTTATTTCATATAAATTGCTATTAATTCGATGCAAGTTCACAAAAGAATAGATGATATATAACATTCTATTTTACCAGAATACAAAATGATGTTTTAGGAAAATATGTAAAATAAAATAAAAAAAAAAATATTTTGTAATGGAAGTTTTATGATACTTTCCTTTTATTTTATTTCATGAAGATCCATTTCCTTACAGAATCTATGATTCTGAACTTTTGAATTCCTATTAAATGTTTTGATGTATGGTTCTTGTATGTTATTTTTACTTCATATCTTTGAACTTGAAACTTAACTTGGAAGGAAACTTGGTACCTTCAACGTATATTAAATGACATTCGGATATAAATGGAAATTAGAAAGAATGCATTCATATTTTTAAATCAAAATTGCAATTTTATTAAACAATTTTGTTACAAAACTTTAAATGTATTGAATATATAAATTTTCAAAAGACATAATATTATATATAGCTTCTTCTTTTTTGGCAATATCAAAAGATAACTTCATATAAAATCGTATTTAAGATGCATTTATTCTAATTAACTTGCGTTGCTGTTAATTGTGGGTTGTATTATTTAATATTTGTTTTAAATATCTAAATAATTAATAAATTATTATTTTATGTACATAAATTTAATTACTAATATTGGTTTTACTTGGTTAAGGTCTTTCGTTAGTTATTGCAATGTGTTATTAGGATAATATATATATATATATATATATACACTCAAGAGCAAAATATTATGACCACCCCTACATTTTGCAATGAACTCGCCTGGATGACGTGTAAGGCACGTGATCAGGTGGAAGTGGTATTTAACTGATATTAAGTGGCGGTATTAATCCATGCCAAGGCTGGTTGAAGCTGTGTTGCGCCAAAGGTGGGCCAACTCGGTATTGACAGGTAGTCATAATGTTTTGGCTCTTGAGTGTATGTGTGTGTGTGTGTTATGCGTGTGTTGTGTGTGTTATGTGTGTGTGTGTGTGTGTGTTATGTGTGTGTTGTGTGCGTGCGTGCATTCTATAGAAATTTATTTTCAGAAAATATGCCTTAATTTTTGATGGCCGAGAGACTAACGCTCTGACGCTCGGAGGCACACTTTTTCGAGTTCGAGTCACGGCGGTCCATGGACGTTTGCAGTGGTTATGAATCCACGTAGGTAGGTCCTGGGTCCTGGTCTAACATGGCTGTAGAGCGTTGGGCGTAGGTTTGACAACCCTACCCCATAAACAGAAAAACCTCTCCAGTCTTGAAATCTGACAGTAGGCAGATGGCATTGACTCACCATGGGGCTTTTGTGCCCCTAATAATGATGATGATGATAATACATGAATAAAGAAAAAAATAAATAACAACATCAAAGTAAAACTCATTTTGAATAAATATAAAGAAAATAATAATTCTCAAAGATAAATATAAAAATTTGTTAATAAAAATAAAAACGAAGCCTTTTTGCATTTGCAGAGTTTAAGGAAGCTTTAATAATGAAGGAAAACTTAATAAGTGATAGAAAATGTTGAATGTTTTATAAATATTTCTATATATGTGCACTGTGTGTAAAATTTGTATGATTAATTAATAATAAGAATAATTAATAATATTATTATTACAAAAAGAATAGACAAATTTTTTTTTTAACTACTGCAAATTGAATAAATATACATTTGCATCACAAAAAAGAATAATTATGATATTATTTATTATATCAATACCATACGATTTAAAAAAGAATTGCCAATATATTTCTCAATGTCCCTATTATTGAAAATTTATTACAGATGAATTCTAATTATATAATTGTCAGTATATAATTATATAGTGTATATATAATTATATACTGATATATATATTCGTATATATATATATATATATATATATACATACATAAAAATATGTCGTTTTTCTCATACTTGAAACGTTTATGCTATATCTGAAAATTGTGAGCAAAAGTTTGCATGATAATTAATAGTAAGAATAGTAATTAATTATAATATTAATAAGTAATATACTATATTTGTAAACGGGCCTAAATGGCCAAGTAGCTAGAGCTCTGTCCCTCGGTACACAGTTTCGTGATTCGAGTCCCGGCGGTGCCATGGTTGTTTGTAGTGGTTTGGAATCCACTTTAAAAGTAGGTCCCGGTCTAATAGGATCGTAGAGAGTTGCGGGGGCATTGCTACTCCGCGTGCGTGGCTTATCTTCAAGTTACACGCGCCCCATGGGTAATGCAAAGTGAGTACGTCTGTGCAGCACTTGCCTTAAGGCATCCAACACCAAGCTGTCTGTGTTTGCAGCTGCATTAGAAAGAAAAAAATATTTGTAAACGGTTGTAAATTGAAATATATATTTGCATATTAATTATGATAATATTTATTATATCAATACAATATCATTTAAAAAATGTATTGCTAATGTCTTTACCAAACTCCCTATTATTACTAATTTATTGTCGAAGCATTTTAATTAAGTTTGTTAACTGATGTTATTGTTAAGTTAAAAATTTGTACACGACAAAAATATGTTGATTTTCATACATGAAAATACATAAAACTCTTCTGTTTCATTTGATACCTTTATATTCTATCGAAGATTTGTTTGATAATTATTCTCATTAATTATCTTCATAAATTATTTGTGTAATAATTAATATAGTATAACAAATGAAATAGATGATGAATTATTATAAATTACTACAAATTTAAACATTATATATTATTATGTACATCATAAATGATTAACTATAAAGTTATTTATTATATTAATACAATACGATTTAAAAAAAAAATTGTTTTGCAAATTTTACAAATTACTACAAATTTGGTTTAACTGCCGCACATTATGTCATTAATTATAATATTATTATCATCAAATTTGAAGGGATACAATTCAGTTACCATTTTTGTAGAAAGTTTTATCACAGGAATGGATGTTTCAAAATAGTTTTACAATTAGTGGATACAGACAAAATGGACAAAAACTAAATCTAATTACGGCTCCGCTACACAAGTCGCTCGTAAGAGTAATGATTTACATCCTGTTAAAGCGTAACAGTTTACTAAAAGCATTATATCATTTTGCAATTATTTGACGTCACAGAACAAATATAACACATTTTTCAAACTCCCTATCATTACCAATTTACTATGGATGTATTTCAAGTAGGCGTGTTAGCTGATGCTACTTCAAATTTAAAAATATATCCAAGACAAAATTATGTCATTTTCTTCATACATGAAAATACATCAAAAAGCTTTTGTTTCATTTGATATCTGTATAGATTTGTACAATAATTATTCTCATCAACTATCCTGATAGCCAATTTGTAAAATAATGAACATAATATTACAAATGGAATAGACAACGATTTATTATAAATTACTGCAAATTTAAACATTATGTATTATTATGTACATTATAAATGATTAATTAGAATATTATTTATCATATTAATATTACATGATTTTAAAATAAAATGTTTTGCAAATTTTATACATTATGACAAATTAAATGGTTTAACTGTCACGTATTAGGTCTTTAATTATAATATTACTAGCACCGAATTTAGGTACCATCTTTGTAGGAAATTTTATCACAGGTATGGCTGTTTCAATATAGTTTTACAATTAGTGTACACAGAGAGAATGACAAAAATAATTTATAATTACTGCTCCGCTATACTCGTAAGAGTAATGATTTACGTCCTTTAAAGCTTAACAGTTTACTAAAAGCATTATATCATTTTTCAATTATTTGACATCACAGAACAAATATAACAAATTTTCAAACTCCCAATTATTGCCAATTTATCAAGGTTGTATTTTAATTAGGTATGTTAACTTAGGATATGGTTAAAAATATATCCAAAACAAATTTATGTCATTTTTTTTTCATACATTAAAATACATCAAAAGCTGTTGTTTCACTTGATATCTGTGTATTCTGTGCAAGATTTGTACGGTAATTATTATCATTACCTTTCCTCATAACCAATTTGTATAATAATGAATATAATATTACGAATGGAATAATCATTGAATTATTATAAATTACTGCAAATTTAAATATGTATTATTATGTACATCATAAATGACTTATTTATTATATTAATGCAATATGATTTTAAAAAAAAATGTTTTGAAACTTTTATACATTATTACAAATTAAATGGTTTAACAGTAGCTTATTAGGTCATTAATTATAATATTATGGTACATTATGGTATATTATGGTATAATAGAATTTGAAAGTACACAATTCAGTCACTATATTTGTAAGAAACTGTATCGCAAGAATGGATGTTTAAAATAAGTTTCACAATTAGTGGATACAGACAGAATAGACAAAAATAAATCTAATTACTGCTCCGTTATACAAGTGACTCGTAAGAGTAATGATTTACGTCCTTTTAAAGCGTAACAGTTTACTAAACGCATTATATCATTTTTCAATTATTTGATGTCACAGAACAAATATAACAAATTTTTCAACGGTTATTCCTCTAGGACCAACAATGGTGATCGTCGATAACTACCGCAGTCTTGTTGATTCTCGACAAAATGGCATTGACAACAAACGTTACTCATCACAAGAAGAGAAGTTGAAGCAAAAAAAAAAAAAAGAAGAAAAAAATTAAAAAAAAAAAAAAATTAAGACAAAAAAAAAAAAAAAAAGATCATTTTTTTTGTTTGTTTTCAGAGAAGAGTTCTGCTGAAAGAAAAATCTAAAATCGAAATCTCCGCGGATGGAAAATGAGTTTTAAAACGTGAGTTCGACATTTATTCCAAGGCCCAAATGAGTTTAGACTGACAGGGGTGGATCAGAGATCCCCACCCCCTCCCCACCCCTTCTAATATATCGAGTTCCAATACAATATTTCTTTGCATAAAATATTAGATGCCTCTTTAAACGCAAGCTGTTTTAACAGTTTTCAGCAGTTACAAAAGGGAAGAGATGAAAGAAGAAAGAATAATAAAAAAAAAAAGATTATAATACGGGCAACAAGAAATTGTTTTTCGATATTTCCCAACCATGGATAAGAATAAAAAAAATAATAGAAAAAAATTAGTAGTGCCTGTTGAGGTAATATTAGATTTTAAAATGCCCACAGCAATTTTTTGTATGCCAAAATAAATGGCTCATGGATTGTATTTTTTTTCGAAATTTTGTTCTTGCCACGGTTAACCAAAAGGTGGATAATTGAGAGAATAAATGGAAGAAATTTTAAGAGTGATTATTGATTCCCGAAAAGACATTTTGAAGATAAAGTCAAGGAATTTTGGTTTCGGATAATCTGCTTTGTCAAAAAACATTTTTTCCTTTAAAGGCATTAAAGATCTTATCTGCATACATTGTTCAGATTAGGTTTATGTTTACAGTCCTCTCAGAAAGGGTTTTTATTCTCTTTTGAAAGTGGTACGCGATGTTCTTTGGTAATTGAATAAGCCGGAGAACTTTTACTTTTATTAAAGGATATTTACTTTGGATTTGTTCATTCCACTGTACAAATTTCGCTTAAGGTATTTATTTTGCTGTACAAAGTTTCGAATATTTTGCGAAGGCTTACAGTTATCTTCGTCGACGTGAGTTTTGCTTAGTGGTTAAGAAAAAGAACCATAGTCAATATCAATGGCTTTTGGATTTTTAAGATACTTTATTCATGTTAACGTTGTTTGACAATCAATTTAAATTTTCAGTTTTGACTCTTTGCGGAAATAAGTGTGGTTTCATAACAAATTTTTAAGAGTGTGGTATGATCAAAAGAGGAGCTCTTACTGTGAATCTTAGTTTATAATAGTTAAAGGGAATATTAATTGAAAGTTTCAAATAATTACTTTTATTTTAATGCAGTATATTTTTAAAACATCCTACATTATACATAAAAACAAATTACATAATAAGTTACACCAAATCTTCTGTATGACTGTCATGAATGTTTAGTTCCAATAGTGTTTATATATTTTAATTCCAAGAATTTACCTTTGAGAACAATAATTTATTTTATTTATTATTTATTTATTTACTTATTATTATTTTTAGCAGATTTAACAATACCCATGACATGCTACAAGACCTGGAACCTATAATGTCTAGTTTAAAAAAAATGGGAAGAGTAGCTTTTATAGACGTTTTGTCACCCATTCAATAGCCACATGGTTGTTAAAGTGCATTATTCAAATGTTCAACTTCTGCAATGAAAATTTTGCATTATTCAAATGTGTTCTGGCTAGATGTTATTCGGTTCCTCATAGGGTGAAGTTTATAATGCTAGGAAAATAAACCTAGTACAAAATATAACTTAATAAGTTGAGAAAGTATTAGAAAATTGAAGCAACTTTCTGATAAAAATAACAGAAATTAAAAGGTATTTTTAGTTAGATAATTGTTTTCTCAACAGACCACGCACATGACGCTAACTCAATCAAGGGTCAGAAGTTTTCCCGTAAGAAGTAAAGCAATAATTCTCGCTGGCAAGTAATTTTACGACAGTGAGTTGACGTTTAAATACATGTTACAAGCGCATGTTAAATACATATTTAAATACATACAAGCGTTGCATAAGTTACATGTTATAAATAACATGTTTTGCATGTTACATTGCGTGTTTAATTACATTGCATGCTTATTTTTCATTACATGTTATTTTTTTTTTGTAAGACTTATGCTTTATACAAAATTACCTCTTTGATATAATTGCCATTTCTCCAACTGCATTTTAAATAATGAAATACAAAAATACGAATCTAGATGCTCTAAAAATACAAAAACAAATTTATCTAATGCATGCTTTAGCAATATATAGTGTACTTTTAAATATACAATACAAAATATATTTGTGATAAACAATAATGCTATATAAAATTGCTCAACATATTCTGTATAGATGCCACCGATTTCCCCTAACCACACAAGAGTTATAAATCGTAGTCTCGTGTCCTATCACCAGTACATCTATCCCCCAAATCATTTAGAGAATCATACTCGAGTAGAGTCTCAATCGACAAGCCCACTTACATCGTAACTTTTCCGTTATCGGTGGTGGATGCTTTGTAAATCTGGACCTATCACTTCCTCCATAGGTAGATATACAGGGAAAGAAAGCAATGGAAAAAGCGAGAGATAAAGTAATTTTATTTCCCCTGCAGGAATTCCATTCAGTCCATAACTCCTTGTTATGTCCCCGGCACGATTTCAACGTAAATCACAGTTATAGAATTTAGTCTCGTGTCCTGGGATTAAGGGGAAAGACCCGGGCTCTAATCTGCGCAGATTAATGTGGCACGCAGGATATTTATGACCGCTGCGCACCTCGGTCCCTCGTGCGGTCGCAAGGGCTTGTCGCTGATTATGATATCGCTTTGCTGGATCATTTGCAGCGGTGCGGGGTATTTGCCTCTAAATTTGGGGATTTTCTTGAAGATCATGGGCTTTGGATTGAGTGTATTGAATTGCAAGAAGTATTTAAAGGCAAAGGGAAATATAATGGATATATGATGGATTTGAACACGTTTAGGCGATTACTGTGTTCAAAACATAATATTATCCATATTATAATCATGGATATGAACATATTAATATGAAATAATATGGAAGCTATTTTGTTCTTAGTTTTGTGTGTGTTTACTTATGAAAGTTACGAGTTGCCCAATGATAGCCGATGACTAGACGTTCTTGGTATTTGCCTCGTGTTTGTGATATTTATGGCAGATAATCCCGGAAATGCTAGGCGACTAGTAATAGATGCGAAGAGCTATCCACACGTTTTCATAATCGCCATGCAGACTCCTCGTTTCTAAAAGCAGTAGTTACCTGATATGGTGAATATTTATTATTGATGCACCCTTCAGTGACTCATAGGATTGCAAAGGCTTATCGCTGATTAAGATTTAAGATTTTGCTTTTTAGCATATCATTTTGAAATGCTATACTGTATCTGTTTTTTAAATTTGGCAATTTTCTTGAATATCATCTACTTTGTTTTGATGAAGAAATGTAATGAACTGTTAAAACTATTTCAAAGCATATGGAAAAATATTGGAAATGTGATTGGATAATCGGTTTGAATATACCAACCTTGAATAACCTGTCTGATTTATTATCAATTTTTTTGTGAAGCTCTATGATCCGAATTCTATTTACATTTGCAACCAACAGCACATTAACATACGACAAAAAGGAAAGATATATTTTTTTCGGATTGCTTTGCATTTGCGATTTATATCGGACAAAATCCTTAACTCTTATCAGACAATTCAGCTTTTAAATTATTTGTATTTCCTTCAATCCATTTCATCATTCGTTATTTATCAATATATTAATTAAAATAATGAACATAATACTTGAGGTAAACAACGACTTTTATAAGGAGAAATATCACTTCCATTGAAAATATACAATTAAATAGCGTGAAAATGTTGTGTCCTTTGAAATAATTATTTCAAGACATCAAATTAAAATAAAAAATAATTCTGGTACTGTTGTTGCACTCACAATCATCCCACTTAGCTTTCAGTTTTTAAAAGTCGGTGGGCTTCATGTTTTTCTTAAGTGTACCACAAACTCACATAACTCACCGATGTTTATGAGAGAGGAATATTGCCTATCGGGAGGACTTTTAGGGATAACTGTCTCGCTTTTTAAATTCATATGGGGGAGATATCAGTCATATATCATCATATATCAGTTTGACTAACTATGTGAGATAATTTACATATGTCGTCATGAAAGCCATCAAGACTTCTCGTATCTGAAAGGAGAGATTGCAGTAGTGGCAGTCAAAAGATCTTAACTTGTAACATTCCTGCATACTATCTGGGCAAATTTCCATTGATTAGTGTCTGAAAGACTGATAGATAGAAGCTAGGTTTTTAAACTGATTAAGCTCTGTTTAAAATCCCAAAAGTAAAACTGAATCTAAATATCTCATGCATAAACTTGTTTCGGATACGATAAATGTGTTGCTGGAAATACCCACTCATATATTAGAAAGGATCTAGATCCCCTAAAGCTTGTATCTGAAAGTATCTGTATCTAATATGCAGTGTCAAAAGTGTAGCAGGCTCCTCAATGATTCATCTTCGATAATTCTAAATCTGCTACATATTTTTTATTCGAGTGTCAAAACCCGCATTTGAAGACACCTACATTTATTAAAACTATATTAATATATTGATAAAAATTAGTTGTTATTAATTTTTAAGTCTTTAATTCCAGGAAAGAATTACCATAGCTGAAAGAATGAATTTGTATGCGTCAAATATGGCAGGATGTAACTATTATCTATTAAATATTTTTGCTCCTATTTAAGCATTGAAAGGCAAATGCTGTTGCCATAGAAAAAAAGAACTCTGATTTTTTTAAATTCTGGAAAGCGATATATAAGGGGATATGGGACAAAATCTGAAGGGTGGTATAGCTTACTAAATATAATATTTTTTGTATATGATTGTAAGGATAAAAAGTGTTGCTTTTTTCACAAACACACAAAAAAAAAAATAATAAAAAACAAGGAAAGAAAAACATTTTTTATAAAATTATTGCAAAGGGCTTATTTAATTCTATTTTTACAATAAATGCTTAAAATTGAGATCAGCCACATTAATATATGGCTTGGCTGCTTCGAAGGAATAATTGGTGATCCAAAGATGCTTTGCCTTTTGCACACTCTTGCAGGAGCAATGGGTAATCGAACAACGAGGTCCTCAATTGAGTCAACTGAAAACTTGACTTGACTCGGTGCTTTGAGATGTATGTTCACTGACTTTGCTTTATCTCAATTTATCCAAATATTTTTTTTTAATACAACAGACAAAACAATTTGGCAGAATTGAAACTGAAGGACTTATAAAGGAACTACTCTAAAACTCGAAGTTCTTAAAATCATTGCCTATGGCGTCTTAAAATACCTTTTAAAATACAAGAAACGGTGCTTATACTTTCTAGCAACCAAAAGAATATAAATAAGAAGAGTCAATTTGAAAACGAAAGAAATAGATAAAATCACAGATTAAATAGATCATAAAATTGTAACAGTTAATCGATGATTAGAATATATGAAGTACAACTTGTACTTGAAATAAAAAGCGAAAAAAAATAATAACCCCAGAATGTCAACTGGAGTAATGGTAAATGAATTGAAAATACAGAATAAGAATAAAATAGGGTGCACATCGGGGTGAAATGGCCTATTGGTTAGTACTCTTGCCTTTGGTAACATAAGATTCAGGATTGAAACCCGGCGGTGGCATTAATGTATGTTATGATTTCTGAATCCAAGATATACTGTAGATCCCGGTCTAATTAGCCTAAAGTGTGCACAAGATGACCGTAGAGCGACAAACCAAACCAATCTTCATTGGTGCAACAGCCCCATGGTAGATCAAGACCGTCTACCTACTGGAAGATTTCGAGACTGTAGATATATATATTTTGTTTTTTACAGAGAAGGCTTGTCAGCCCTACTGCTCAACATTCTACAGTCATATTAGACAGAATCATATGGTTGTGGATTACGAACAACTACAAACCTCTATGACACCCCGGTACTCGAACCTGAAACCTGTGGCCATTCGGTAATAGGCAAAATATAAGGAATAGGCTTCCAAACAAACATTCCTATACAAAAAAAAAAGTATGTTTTAATAAGTTATGCCTGTCCTCAATGTTTGGGGCGTGATGGCCGAATGGCTCTGGCGCTGGGCACCACAGGTATCGGGTTAGAATCCCGGCGGTACCATGGATGTTTGTAGTGGTTCGGAATCCACTTTAAGCTGTAGGTCCCGGTCTATGACCGTAGAACGTCACAGGACGCAATCAGACTTCTTCTCACCCATATCATTCACCAAACTGGATAGGGGCAGCTCAGCTCTAGGAACAGTGATGTGGTGTAGTAGTAGTATTGGTTCGGAATCCACGTAAAATTTTAGGTCCCATCTTAATTAGCCCAAAGTGTGCAAAATGATCGTAGAGCGACAAAATAAACAAACATAGTCTCAATATTTGTCCCATGACTGTTGAATCATCCTGTATTTCATTTCATCTTTGCTAAATAAACTGCGCACAATAGAAAAAGAATGAAAAATGCATCTATTTAAATGTACAGTTTCTGCCAACTTAGCTGAACAAAACTTTTCTTTTAGTTTAGAAAAACACAAACTTTCAAAAGAATTCTGATACAACTTATATTTTCTCATACTTCTTAATCGGCTTATCAAAGGCTTTCTGAGCTATTTTTAAGATCACTGGCTGAAATTTAAAGGCTTTGAATTAAAGCTCGCTTTAAACGAGGTTTGTTTTTTAAAAAGTTTCCCAGTTTTCTGAGATTGGACGTTTTTATTAAGTAAAATAATTAAATTCGTAGATTAAAACTAACACAAAAAGAACTGAGAAATCCAGGTTTAAAAAAAAAAACTGAGTAATGCATGTTCTTTCGGTCTTTTGATCTCTTCTCGATTAGCATCTTTATGTTCCGAGGTATTGTTTAGAAACCTTTTTGTTTGGTAAAACTTCTTGAATTGCAAATTATTTTAACTTATTCTGCTCAGAAAAGGACTTGGTTTTCTCTCAAGAAAAAGAGGGTAATGAATTAAAACCTTTTTTCAGTCCTTTTTTTTTATGGTTTCAGCTTTCTGCACAAATTTTTTTTCCTTTAGTGCGAGTTGAATTAATTATGTATTTAAAAACATGATAATGCTTCGGGCGTATACAAAAGCTGAAGTTATAAAAATTATTACATTCTTTAAAAACATAACTGCAACCGTAAATAAGGGAGAGAAAAAAAAAAATGTTTAAATAATAGCTTTGTTGCATTTCTCTATTATATCCTTGTTATCTTTTATTTTTTTTTTTGCTAAAAATAAAAACCAAAAAAGGAATGCTTCTTGGTAAGTTAATGATGATAATGCTTTTGCAAACCGCGAAGAGTTATTTCTTTTTTTTTCTTACTTACTTTAAAATGCTTTAAAAAAGATTATGAAAAGTGTTCGTGAAAAATTTTAAGTACATTTCAATTAACTACTTGGAAAGTAGTTTAAGTGAAAGAAGTAAAATATTTGCTGATTAAACTACAGCCAGAGCTAATTAAGAGTTTCTACATGAGTAATATTTTATTTTTGTGTTAAAAATTTGTTTTATAAAAAGTAAATGAATTTTTGTCCAAGTTATTTAATGTAAAACGTATATTTTTTTTCATAATGTTAGCTTCTGTTGAGAAATTTAAAAAGAATTTGAATCCTAATTTGAACTTGAACTTGAATTGAATGATAGAATCATGACTAAATGAATGATTATTGAACTTTATTTGAATTAAATTCGAACTTGAACTTGAATTGAACGATTGAATGAATGATTCTTGAACTTCATTTGAAATATAATCAGCAAATCCCAGTCGAAATCTCTGATGTTTATGCCAGTGATAATACGAAAAATTCGTAAGCTGGAATGTTTTTCCAGCGCCACCTGTGGAGAAAGTGAGAATCTCTAAATTCAGCCCTGTGATTCATTCTCGGAACTATGTTCCCCTCATTAGTTCAGAAATGTGATCAAAAAACATGCGTTCAATGTAGCAGGCTGTCCTGTATTGTAGCAGGCTGTCCTGTATCCATCTGCTTCATATGATAGAGTGGTAAAAAAACAGAACTCGTATTTACACTCATGTCCATAAATTAAGGATAATAAAGTTCAGGCAAAGAAAGAGACAAAAGCAAAACAAATTTGCCTTATTTGTAAAGTCTATTTATTAAATAAAAGGTAAAGAGCAAAAAGATGCTATATGTTTGACATCATTAATCAAAATTGCGATTTTTACACCCTGGAGCAAATTTTAAAAAGAACCTATTTACAAAAACAGTATAACATGGTTAGTATGATGGTTAATATGGAGTATGTCTCCCGGACGATGCAATACAGGCTTACAACGACTAGGCAAGCTGAGTATCAAATTATCAATCTGATCTTGCGGAATATTACACCACTCATCAAGCAATACCCTCCGAAGTTCCGGTTCACAGGTGGGGGGGGTTGACGGGCTGCAATTCGTCGGCCAAGCATATCCCACACATGCTCTATTGGATTCAAGTCCGGTGAGTATGCTGGCCAATCCATACGGGTGATATCCTCCAATTGAAGGCATTCGTCTACAATGTTTGCACGGTGAGGACGGGCATTGTCATCCATAAACAGAAATTCAGCACCCATGGCGCCCCGAAACAAACGTACATGTTGTTCCAGAATGACATCCCGATAGATGTGGCCTGTCCTCGTTACACTCTCATGCAGGTCAGTTCTGGAACCAAGAATAATTCCTCCCCCAAACGAGCCATCCTGCACCACCGTAACGATGTCGTTCAATGGTGTTCTCTTGGTGGTAACGGGTACCTGGCGCTCTCCATATGAAAGTCCGGCGAGAATCAGACTACAAACTAAACCTGGACTCGTCGGAAAACATCACACAAGACCACTGTTGCGGTTTCCACAATGCATGCTCTCTACTCCAGGTTAATCGCTGGCGACAGACAGTGAGTTGCGGTAAGTGGAACACATCTGACAGGCCTACGAGCATATAGACCAATGTGCCTAAGCGTCTGTACACGGTCTGCCTTGAAACTGTCGTACCGGTAGCTGAAGAGAGCTGACGAGACAGGTCTGATGCTGTGCTCCGTCTGTTTCTTTTGGCAATAACTGCTAAATACCGGTCCTCATTCGGCGTTGTAAGTCCGGAGGAGACCTGTGCTGTAACATTTACACTCATTACCATCATCTTGGAATCGTTGCCAAAGCCTGGAGATGACACTCTGGGCGATTCAAGTTCCTCGGATACTTCCAGCTGGGTACGTCCACATTCCAGTCGGCCGATAATTCTACCACGTAAAAAATCATCCAAATGCTTCCTTTGTGCCAGAACTATGCGGTTATTGCACTGAAAGGCTTTTAAAGCGCTTGCTTGAACAATTTTACTTCTTTTGTCACCATTCCTTATATACCCCTCTCTTACACTCTCGTCATTGTGGCGTACTATCCGCGCCATCTGGTGGTTTCCTGTAATTTGCATATTCTTCTTCAAGATGTGTGGGATAATTCTGCAGGTGAAATTTTTATTTTAGAGTTCAATTTCTGTGTGATTCTGAATTATCCTTAATTATCCTTAATTTATGGACATGAGTGTAGATTGCCAGTTTGCATTCAACACAATCGTCCCGAGACCATATTCATCATTTGGCTTTTACAACCTTCATTGCCTACTGTCAGGAGTCATATATAAAGCTTGCCGATTGTAAAACGAAAATCTTGAGGTTTTCTGCATTACAAAACTCTTTTAATAAAATAAATATTGTTTGAATATTTTAAAATAAGACTTTGACATTTGGTTAAAGTTCATAATGAATAACAAAAAAAAATAATAAAATAAATAAATTATATAAGTAAATAAATAAATTTAACAGTTTGAATAATGATTTAACGTTATTTTAATTCTATTATGAATTTTTATTGTGATAGTCATTATGTAGTTATGTGTATCTGTGTTCAATTGTGTGATTCTTTCCTTCTTTTTGTAAAAAGTTGGTTTAATCTTCGTATTATTAAAAATAAAAAGAAATTATCGTAATTCATGATATGATAATGAAATACTTCGAAAGAAAATTTATTTCAATTCGTGAAATTCCACTGCTGTAATCGTTATAAACTATGATTTCGAATGAAAAATTTTGATATGGTAACTTTGTGGTAAAAATATTAGGAAAAAAAAGATTCAGACATAAATTTTCTTTGAAGATATTGAGGAACAAAATGTTTAATTAATTTTTTTTTTTGCGGTTCATGTATCTTGTATATAAAATTATTAGAATTATAAATAAAATATTAGAAAAAATTATTATTTCTTTCTTTAATTAACTTTTAATTTAAATAATTTTTTTCTAATACCTTTCTTCAATTTAATTATTTTATTAAAATTTTCTTGTGTAATATTTTTTTTCGAAAAGTATTTTAAAAACAAAATATTCATATTAAAAAAATATATTTTTTATCATGCTTTATTATATTTAAAACAAAATTATCAGTTATAAACAAAAAAAACATTTATTGTAGTTATTTATGTTCAGTAAGTACACAGTTAAATAAATACATGACATGAGAAGAAAATGCTCAGAATCGCTTCGTAACCTGTTTACGTTCTCTAAATAAATGAGTATATTGAAAAGAAGCCAAGAAGCGATATACCATAATTCTAGTTCAAAAAGGACGGGAGATATTTTCCCCAACTTTTTGTTCCTTTAGAAATACAGAGAAACGCTTTGTTTTTATTACTATTCTATGCACATATGCCACTTTAAAGCATCGAGCTCATGTATAAAAGCGGGCATTCAAAAACAACACACTTTTTATTAGTTTATTTGCTATTATTAATTTGATTATAATGAATAATTTAAAACATTAATTAAATTAATTATCACTAATAGATCTTTTATTTGATTGTTATAAAGCACAAATAAAGAGTGATCATCATTAAAACCCTAATCACAAATAATAATAATAAATACAATCAAATTGAAATTTATTTACTAAAAATTGACTTTGAAAATAAATAAGGAAACTGTACGAAATAATTGAAGGTACATACCAGTAATGAAAACAGAAAAATATCTGGCAAAGAATGTAATGTATTGGTGGAGATCATTGTATATTAATGTATTGTAATGTATGTATTAATTGAGATTAATGTATTGGTATTGGTTCCATATGTGTCCTTGCATTTAAGTGCTAGTACATAAGAATACATGAAAGAGAAATTTAAGTAGGCAAAAGAAAAAAAAAATTTTAATAATTATACTTTTTTTATAGTAGGGGCTCTAAAAAAGCGACCACCAACAGTAATGTAAAAATCACAGTGGCCAAGCATGGATTGGTGCACTTTAGCAGAAATGTGGCATGTCAGGTATATTTCCAGCAACAACTGACAGTCTGGTCATTAGATCTTCATCAGACTCAAATCACACTTTCTTAGATTACGCTGTTAATGTGATTTAAAGAAAGAAATTAATCTATTTTAGATCTCGTGATCGTGGTGATCCTACTTTATCTGTTCTAAACATAAGTAATATTAAGATAATTTATGATGTTACAGTTGAAATGAAATTTGACCCCATCTTCATGTTGGAACCACATTTATGAGTGATAGCGAGAGAAACATCGAAAAGAAGTTCTGTCACGATATCCTTGGAATAATTGCTCCACTTCTGTTCAGAACGCCATATATAATATTCAGGTCGGTTAGATACGAATTCTCATAATGATGCATACTGCTCAAATTCAGCTCGGAAAATAAACGATTAAAACCAGCAAACTTTTTAAAACTTTGTTCTAATCAACACCATTTACCATATTAATTCCTCTTTCTCGTTCATTTTTATTCCATTACAAAAATCTACTTACATGACTTTAAAATTTTGGTATATATTTTTGAGACACGTTGTATTTATTATAAATAAATATTAATAGCTCCGGCTTATAGAACATTTTTAAATCTTTAAAATGAAGAGAAATCAATATATCAGTCAATGAAAATTATATTATACAAAGGTTTTGACTGAATTCCTTTAAAAAAACCTTTTTATATTATATAAAAAGGTTTTAACTGAAATAGTCTTTGAACAGAACAAATTTAAAGGCTGCATGATTGTATAAAAAAATCTATTGATTAACAGTAATATAAAGCTTGATTAAATCATGCTTTTCCAATCTCCTAGAACAATTGAAATAAATCGCAATAATGTATGCATTTGTGACAAACTATAAAAATAACAGATGGTTTCAAACCATAACAGTTGTTACATAGCTGGAAAAATTAGGGCTTTTCAATAATTTATTTTGCTGAAATTACTTGCACGTATAACTTTTGCCGGACTGCCTCATCTTAGCAGACTTATACAGTCGATTGCTTATTATTTTCGAAATCATACGCTAATATCCAAATTCGTCACCCTTGCTTGTAATTGTTGTGCAGCTTTTGAGGCAAAACTATTTTATTTTTAAAGCATTTCTTTGCACGAAAAGAGAGGAGCCTAATTTTTGAGAGATAGTCAAATATTGCGGAACACAAAACTAGTGCCACAAACTGAACACAAACAAACACTAATCAGTTATAAAGTGCCTGCCTGTACAGTTATGGTGAATGAAATCAAAAACAAACAAGTTTTAGTTAGCATATTACAAAGTTGCAAATAAGAAATTTTTAGAAAATACAGCTAGAAAAACAAAAGGATTTTTTTTTTCAAAAAAGTTTCTGAAAAAAATAGTAAGTCAACTACTAATTATCAAAAAGAAAGAATCTGCTGTTATGTGTTAAACTGAAGGTAATCGGTGTCAGTGCAATAAATGAATATGTTAATTGCACAAATGAATACATAATTAAATAAATGAATATGTTAATAGGGAGGACTGTAATAGTAAAATGGGTGTTATTGCAGACATGTATACATAAATTTATATAAACGCATGCATATATTTTATATACACATACATAAAAAACATTATTAAAAAATATATTTAAAGTATAGTATTTTATTTTTTGGACTAAAAAGTAGTGGCATAAAAGTAGTTTCCCTGTTTTCTCTTTCATGCAAACAATTAAGGAATAATGGAATCTAGAAGAGAAATGTTTTAGAAGGAATCCTTGAAAAATGAATCGGATATAATTAAAAAATAATAATAAAATCGAAAGTTGAATAATATTTTTAAAAATTTGTACCGAATTCAAAATTAAAATGTTTTATATAATTAATGTTTATTAAGTTTCAATACTTTATGCTAAATATTATTCAAAATAAATCTATACAATTTTTAAAAAATAATTTATTAAATCTTTTAAATCTGATTTTATATGTAGAGGTTTCATGAAATTTATAATAAAATTATATGAACTAAATATTCTTAAAATTATTAAGACGTCTATAATATAAAAAGATTTTTGCCTTTCCAATTTATTTAAATATATCATGAAACTTCAATCGTAAGAAAACAATTGTTTCATTATTTTTGTAAAAGATAAAGCATTTGCCGATTTTAATTGTTATAACAAGAAAAATGTTGAAAATTAAACTCATTAATTCTTTTAAGAATGACAGTTAATGTCTCAAAAGATTTAAAATATTAATTTTCGCTCAATAAAAAAAAAAAGTTATTGATTATAAATAAATATTTAGTTAATAAAATAAAATTATATTCTTTTAAAAATAAACATAACAATCTTCGTTCCATGTTTTAATAAGTATTTCATTAATATTCAGTTATTATATTTATTTGTAGAAATATGTTTGTACACAGGAATAAATTACGTTTTCCTCAATAGATGGCAGCACCACTCATTCTACATTTGTGATTGTGCAAATCTATTAGGGTCACTAGAGTTTCTCAAACGTTTTACCTTCACAGATACCCCACCAGTCAACCTGTAAATGGAATTTAGCCCATCTCCTTTTGTAATGAATTTATAACCAAAGCAAAATAGCAGCTTTAACGATTTAATCAGATATTTTACGATATAAGGGGAAAGCATGGTTTCTTTTATACAAAAAGTATTCTGCATTATAGTTTGTAAAAAGTGGAAAATAATAACGGTGATAAGCCAATGTCTGTATTTCATGTTATGGCAATTAACTAATAAATATGTCATTTCTTATATAAAGATATTTTGAGAACCCAAAATCATCAATAAAATTGGTTGCATAATTTTTAAGAGATTTCTTTTTCTCACATTCGGTTTATAGTCAGAAAGCCCCTCAGTAGTTTATTAATAAATATTTACTTTTATTTATGACTTCATAATAGCCATATATATTAAATTTATGCAATAATGATTCTCTCTCATAGACCAGGACATCCGGCAGAGAGTAATCACTGATATTTTTTTAATTTTACATCGCCTTAAAAGTAAGTTTACTTAATTTTTTAAAAAAAATTTAAGATGTATAATTATAGTCTTTAGAAAAGTCCTCCGGCCTATTTGAATATCCATGAAAGTCACACACACACACAAATGATAATGACTGGGTCTTTCACTAGTCGGTAAACATTCCTCTAAGTTTTTATGCATAGAATAAATATTTAACGTTATATATATATATATATATATATATATACAGTCTGAGTAAAAACTTAAGGCCAGTTGACATTTTTGAGAAAAATGGAAAACATTTAAACTGAAGAATTAAAATACCATTTGATTGATAATTATTAACCTTAAATAAAAGTAAAAAGTAAAACCAATTTGCAAATATTTTTATTATTAGAAAATATTACAGAACACACAGATGAATATTTGAGCCTGAGTAAAAACTTTAAGGCCAACATAGAAAATGTATAAGGAAAAAATTACAAATTCTTAGAAGGTTATTGTAGGAGCCATTACTTTGAATTACTTCAAATATTCTTCTTGTTTTCATGGATGGGGAAACGAGTTTTTGACAAAGGGTAGGTTCGGTTTTTATACCATTCATCTTCGATAGTAGATTTCAGCTCTGTTGTTGATGTAAAATGTCTCCCATTTTATAAGCTCTTCTTGCTAGAATCAGCCCAAAGGTTCTCGTTTGGGTTGCAGTCAGGTGATCCTAGCTGGCCATTTCACAGTTTCAACATTGTTGACTTGGAACCAATTTTTGTGCTGTTCCTGGAATGGATCGGTGCATTGTCTTGCTGATATTTCCAATTTTCTCCAGCAAGACATTCAGCATTGGCAAAAGATGATTTGTTAGGACATTTTGGTATCCTTGTGAATTCATTCTACCTGAAACGAAGATACAATTGAGCCCGCACCATTATGCCCAAATCATGAAGAAGACCTTCCACTAATTGGCGCTTGGAGAATATTTCTTTTTCATTTCTTATATCATACTTGATGAAATTCCAGCCATCTGGTCCATCAAATTCCATTTTTTTCGTCCAGAAAAATAATTTCTATCAATTGGTTGTCCCAAGTCATGACTTTCTGGCCAAAAGTTCAAACGCTATATTTTGTGTCTCTGCAGTAACTGAGGCTTAGTCCAATTTGCTGTGTAAAGTGTACCTTCCAGACCTTCGAAGCCCAGTGGTATAAATCGTATTTTGACAAATTTTAAACCTGTCGTCGGAATCAGTTTCCTGGTTGAGTACTTTCCAGTAGATGCAAGTTGGCAAACTCTTCTTTCCTCACGGGACAAAGCTTTTTAGGTCTTTCGGTATGCTTTTTACCATAATTGTCTTTCAATTTTAAAAAATGTTGACTACAGTCTACTATATTTATCGCAATAGCACGACAGCAATACGTAAC
>BPLR01014711.1:0-46745 GCA_021605095.1 Caerostris extrusa
AGTCGAACAGCTAACAAATATCCATGATACCGCCAGGATATGCATGATGGAGAAGAAATGTGTATACGTGTTACATATTAAGTGCATTTTATGAGCAAAAGAAATACATTTTTGGAAAGAAATGATGTAATAAAACGAAACATCTCACAACTAATGATGAAATCAGCACGAAAAAGAAAAATTCAAAAATTTAATCAATGTGTGAATACGTAATTTTATAGCATACAATAAAAATATACCTATTATTTTTTTTCTCTGGTAAATTGAAAATCAAAATATTCAATATATACTTATACACTGAAGTGACAAAAGTCATGGGATAGCAATATGCAAATTTTCAGATGGCAGTATCATCGCGTAGAACAGGTATAAATGCGCAGTGCTTTCGCAGAGCTTTCATTTCTGTTCAAGTTATTCATGTGAAGAGGTTTCGACGTGATGATGACCGCACGACGGGAATTAACAGACTTTGAACGCGGAATTTTAGTTGAGCTAGACGCATGGGTCATGCCATTTCGAAATCGTTAGGGAATTCAACATTCCCAGATCCACTGTGTCAAGAGTGTGCCAAGAGTATGAAATTTAAGGCATAACATCCGACCATGGACAGCGTGTGCAGTGGTCGACCGCCTGCACTTAACGACCGAGACCGGCGATGTCTGCAAAGAGTCGTAAATTCTAACAGACAAGCAACACTGCGTCAAATAACCGCAGAAATCAATGTGGGACGTACAAGGGACTTGTCTGTTAGAACTGTGAGGTGAAATTTGGCTTTCTTTGTGCTATTCCAGCAGAAGACCGACTCGAGTGCCTTTACTGACAGAACGACATCGCTTGCAGCGACTCTCGTGGGCACGTGAGCATATCGGTTGGTCCCTAAATGAATGGAAAACCGTGGCCTGGTTCGATGAGTCACGATTTCAGTTGGTAAGAGCTGATGGTAGGGTTCGAGTGTGGCGCAGACCCCACGAAGCCATGGACCCAAACTGTCAGCAAGGCACTGTTCAAGCTGGTGGTGGCTCCGTAATGGTGTGGGCTGTTTTTTCATGGAATGGACTTGGTCCTCTGGTGAGACTGGACCGAACATTGACTGGAAATTCTTATGTTCAGCTACTTGGAGATCACTTGCAGCCATTCATGGACTTCATATACCCAAACAACGATGGATTTTTATGGCTGACAATGCGCCATGTCACCGGGCCACAACTGTTCGCGATTGGTTTGAAGAACATTCTGGACAATTCCAACGAATGATCTGGCCACCTAGATCGCCCGACATGAATCCCATCGAGCATTTTATGGGACATCATCGAGAGGTCTGTTCGTGCCCAAAATCCTGCACCATCAACGCTTTCACAATTATGGACGTCTGTCGAGACAGCATGGCTCAATATTCCTGCAGAAGACTTCCAACGACTTGTTGAGTCCATGACACGTCGAGTTGCTGCACTTCGCCGGGCGAAAAGGGCCGACACGATATTAAGATTTATCCCATGACATTTGTCACTTCAGTGTATACTCTTATGCTTTTCTGTGCATATTCCTTTTATAAAACTATTTTCAGTTATACTTTTAAATTAATTTTACGTTAAAAATTTATTTGCAGTTTGGGATTTTCCAGTATAATGAATGCCTTACATGTTTAGTTTCGTTTATTTTAATAAATTAAAAACTAGTGTGTACCTTTTTTCCAACAAACATTTGATCAATTAAATATCGTTAATTTGGTTTCCTGTATCCATTGAAAGAAATATTTTTCCAAGAAATTAATTTCATTCAGTTTCACAACATGTATAGTTTCATAAGTGACGTTATAAAAGGACTTTTATGACATAAAGGATTTAAAAATCTTAATTTAATGCAGATGGGATCCTTAAATTTCTATGATTTGATTACATATTAGAAAGGAATTTTAACTTTTAGCATAAAACTTAATAAAACTTGTGATATTATAAATACCTTGAGCCTTGGGCGAATACATGAGCAGATGAGCACAAGATGCACCATATCCATGTCCAACCAATGTAACATTCCTTGGGTCACCACCAAATTGGGCAATGTTGTCCTGGACCCAATTAAGTGCTGCTATTTGGTCCATAAGACCATAATTTGCTTTTAGAACCAGGTTCCATACCTGGCATGAAAACCTATAGAAAGAAAATATATGAGATTCTTCGAACCTAAAATACTAGTTTATCGGTGCTTTTTAATTACTGCAATATATATGCTAAATAAGATTACTCAATGTGTAAAAAATTATAGGAAGTTATTAAGGACTGCATTTTAGCAGCACTGACTAAAATAAGATAATTCCATGTTAGTAATTATGTAAAGTTTCATTTTATTTAATAAAAGGATTTAAAACAAATTCATATATTTTGTCTAGTTACGTTTTAATTTCATATTTTATTTAATAATTAAAATGAAGTTGCTTAAGATATTCTTTTTTTTTTTTTTTTTTTTAATGAACCTTTTTCTGTTTTTTGAGACAATGTAGATTTTCGAAAATAAGGCAGACATGAAAGAAGTATTTTTAAAAAACTGCATTTGATATTTTTTAATTTTCATATCTCCAGAATGTAAAAGTAAAGATGTTTTACACGTAAAGTGTTGTCACTTTGAATATTATTTAATGAATTAATAAATAAGAGTAAATAGTAAATATTTTATTAGTCATTAATCTTCAGCTTACTGAAATAAAAGTTCTATTATTAAATAATATTTACATCTATTGAATTAATCAATATTATACAATTGCGTATTTATGTATTAAATAGTACATAAATGCTTTATATTTTCTAAACAATATATATATATATTGTTTAGAAATTATAAGTTTAACATTTATGTACTATTATACATATATATATATATATATAATAGTAATACTTAAGACATAAATAACAAATTTAGCGATTCTGTTCCATTTTCGGTGACTTTGACATAAAAAAAAAAAAAAAAGTTGTACTTATCAATGACTTGGCAACTTTTGTTCGCTTTAAATATTAGTTATTAAAAATAACATACTCAAGATTTGAAGAATTTATTTAACAAATTTTATTACATGATAATGCATTGCTTCTTTTTGCTTCAATTTCCTGTGTCTTTGTCACAAAAATATTAACAAAAAATTGCATTTATCAGTAACTTGGCCAATTTTGTTCACTTTAAATATTAGTTATTAAAAATAACATAATGAAAATTTAAAGAATATATTGAGCAAATTTTATTATATGATAATGTATTATTAGTTCTTCAATTCAACAACATGAATTTAAAGCTACACAAGTAGATTTATAGAATTAAAAAAAAATTGTGTACAATCTCAGTGTAATTTTTGTAAGATATATTGCTAAAAATGGATATTCTAACAAGTTCAACAAAATTGTTAAAGAAAAAGTAAAAATATTCATTTTAGAAAATAAATCATATAGGGACATAGCATTCGTTTTACATGAATATAAATTACCTACTGATTAATAGGTAACTCAAAAACAATTTATCTTTAATCCAATTTGTTCATGGAAACTGTCACAATATGAATTAAATTCATTATTCATAAAGACAAAGTCATTTAAATAAATCATAAATATTTAAGAACATCATTGAATTTTAAATAATGTATACCAAGATCTTTTGTGAACAGGTTTGGTGTTTAAATTATCATCATGTAATAAAAATTATGCATATGTCCATCCATTCAGAAATTTAAACAATTGCATTAAAACTCATATTTTTGCATTCATCAAAAGTCTGAATGGCGAAATGACACCAGCATTTGATTCTATGAATAATAAAAGTACCTACGAATCTTTTTTTTTTTTATCTGTGCATTACAATTTCAAAAGAAATGAAGTACACACTGAATAGTTATTTTCAAATGTTCAAAATTGATGGAAAATTAGCTGAGTAGTTTGCTTTACATTACGAATTCATTTTTTACTAGCTGTTAATTTAAATGCAAAAAGCTTTTTGAAAAGCTATTTAATTCTTCATTATTGGAAAAATCTGTACGCATAGAGAGAGGAAAGTTGCTAACATCCAATAAAGATTATTCACCAAATTGAGTGGAGTCATTATTTGTTTTGGGTGCAAAAAAGTACTTTTAAGCACTAAATATGAATTTCTTTCTTTCTTTTTGTTATTTATGTATTCATTCTTATCGTTTACTCAGTTGTTTTTAATGCAAAAAAAGTTATGGCTGAAATTTTAACAGCATTCTCTTGTTTTATGGTAATATTCATTTCAATAAATATCAGCTTAAAAACTCATTTAATTGCATTCCATAAATAAAAATATGCTTACACGTTTTTACGAAATTATAAATTATTTTCTAATAAATAATTAACAACCATTTAGAGTAAAAAATCAAGCTCGTAATACTAAATTTTGATTTCCTTTTGTAATTTGATGATTTTAAGTAGTTAGTTTTATAAGAATCATGGATAAAAAATCTGTTTAAAGATTCTATAAAATTAGATTTGATATTTATTAGTATTACGTATTTTACAATATTGTAATACGTTACGTATTTTACAATATTGTATTTACAATAAGATATTATATTGTTTACAGAGTAACTACTGATATTCATTGAATTGAAATTCAAGATTGTAACCGTGCTTTTCTTATTCGCTACAAAAGCGTCCCCTGTGTTGTTCTGAGAATCGTCAGTAGGCCTGTAGACTGACACACGAGAGGAAGTACAGACAGAGCAACCGATGCTGCCGCTGAGAAACTTTAGTACAGTGCAATGGCGAACTCTGTTGAGAAACGTTTAGTCTGTAATCTCTTACCCCGAGCGGAAATACATTTAGCACAATCCTGTGTATTAGTTGGCCTGCAGACTCTCACCCGGAGAAGTATTATATTCCGCGCATCCAGCGCAAACCTGAGAATCTTTATTTTCGGCTTAGAAGTAGAATCCTTCCACGAATCTATAATATGTCTTTAAATGTGTTAAATATTGTATATGTGTGTAAATAAAGCTGTGAGTTCTCAAACCTGTGTCAAGTCTCAACCTTAAACAACACCCAGTTACAATTCATCAGCAACACTACAATATTGAATATTGATTCTTGAAAAAATTTGTATTTACATGTGTTTTTAATTAAATGCTTCGTTATTTGATGTATGGAAAACGTATCTCATTTTTAACTATTAAAAATATTTAATATTTAGTTCATATTTTAATTTTAGTTAATGATTGGAATTATTTTTAAATATTTATTATTAATTGACTTAAAATAGATTCATATATAAAGCAATCGTTGTTATACACATTCGTATCGTAAGAATACAAGGAGGTAAAAAATCATATACAATTGAGATAACCTAACAAAATGAATCTGAAAGAATCTCTACCCCATTCGTCCAATAGTTAGGAACTATTATGCAATCGGCAGATCAAGTTGAGCATCTAGTTCGTCTACTACTTCCCCATCTCCAATCTCGTTAAAGACCTAGTGCATGTCTGAGAAATCATGTAGAAGAAAATAATTACACCAGGAACCGTTTCTTCATATCTTGCAGAAAGAAAATGCGCTGTCATTTATTTCCTTCTATGCAAGGCCGGAATGAATTAATGGAAAAAAATAACGCATCGGTTGTTTCTTCAATGAAATGGAGTTTTATGATTTAATTATATTCTTTGCAGGTAAATCTAATTTCAGATTTATGTTTCGATCAGGGCTAAATGTCTTCTTTTTGGAGCATATCTTTCATAAAGCGATGCTTTTTGTTTGAAAGAAGAAAAAAGTTAACCTGTTAGCTTCATGCGATTATCAGTGAGTCTTTTTAAAATTTTGTCTTCAACATCATTTAATTAAACAAAAGAAATGGAAGTGTGACTAGAGAATTTTAAAAAAAAAGAATCATTTGGAAAATGATAGATACATTCATCCTAATTTTTTTATATTTGGGATAATTTTCTTTACCACAGAAAAAAAAATTTAGTTTATAAAATCATGCAAGTTTTTTATATTTATCTGGCAGTTTACTAAAAATTTGTTTTTTATTCCAGCTATTCCAACAGTAGCCCGAGGCAGGTTATTTTCTAAAAGATATATTCACCATGAATTTTTTTTTTTTTTTTTTTTTTTTGCTTTTATATTTGTTTGTGATTTTCTATTTTCATTGCAGGATTTTTCTATTTATTATGTTTATGTATTATACGCCTATTTAATAACACCATGTAGCAAAAGGGATAATAAACATTTGTTAGATAAGAGTAAGAGATGTAGATGTAAATAGGTGCATAAGGAATAGGTATATAATGAAGAAATACATGCAACTCATAAAAATGCATTACTAGGTTAAAAATTGCAGTGTGCAAATAAATGCAATGGTGTTATATATATTGAAATGAAATATTTTCTCATGTTGGTTATATTTTAAAAATTGCACAAAAATATAAATTATTGGTAAAACTTAAAAGAAATATTTTTAAATATTTATTTTTTATATTTATATAAATCGGAATGTCATGCAGATAATAGAAAAAAACATCTGACATTACTAAGATATTTTTAAAAATAGATCATGCTATTATAATCATACTACTGTTGACGAATTCCAATTTATTTCTTCATAAATTCTATCAATAATTGAAGTTAGAATAATAAAAAATTTAATATCTTTTATACAACTAAGTTTATTTTTCAAACATCAGTATTATAATCATTGTACATAAATAATTTTATTATTATTTCTTTAAATATTTAATTTATGTTTAAAATTGACTGTAAAAATTGAAATCTCTCTTTTTAATAATATAATGTCCCTATACATATATATATTACATAGACATATGAATATATATAGGCATGTTTTTGTGCAGATTAGAAGACATGTCTGATGATAGCTATTCAAATCACATCCTTATTTCTCTTTTATTATCCTAAATCTTTCTTTTCAGATTTATATAAAAGATTCTGTATCAAATGGTCTTATTCTGAAATGATTCCAAAAGAAATTGAAGATTGCATTCATGCAGAGCCGTAAACCGGTACTGAAAACGATATGGGAGGAAGAGAAAACATTTCCTTTCGAATAACATAAAAAATGATTATGATTGCAGAATAGGAAGCATTCTCAAAAGATAATGACTGTAGGAACTACAAAAGAATACAATGGTTTTGATAAGTATGAGCGCAGTATTCCATTTCATTATTGTGATATTAATTATCTGTAGAAATGGCCCTTTTGGTTAGACTGGGGAAAACTAATGAATCCATGTAGTAGTGAATCACCTGTAAATGGAGTGTAGGAATCAGTTGGAGACATTTGAATTCCAAATGCTTGTTTGATGGAGCAGAGAAATTATTGTACTGCATATTAGTGTAGCATTAAATTGAAGTTTGAATAATATCAAGATACAATTAAAAATTAATTATAAAGGAAGCACTCAGTAAAGTTAAGTTGCGTAGAATTTTGGCATTGTGTTTAAATAAAAATTTTAATATATTTCAACACTGCATACAACAAAATATCCATATTTTCTCGTGTAAACAAGTAATATAAAAATTTTTTTTTAAAGTCAATTCTACTTTTTTCCCCTCTATTGCAGAAAGTCCGTTATAAATAATTGTCATTCATTTTTTAAATTATCTGGCACCATCTATTGGTAGATATATGCAACTTAATTCTAAAAAAAATTAAATTAATTAATTTAATTTAATTAATGAATTAATATTTGAAAAAACTTTATCAACATCAAGTGTCATCCACTACAAGTTCAAAAAAATGTATCTGAACTTGAGTGGATGAATAAAAAGTATTTTATTAACAATTGAAAATTTGAGCAAATATATATAGGGAGAGTGAAATTTCAATGTCGATGAAATTTTTCTGTCATGAAATTTTATTTTACATCTACACTATTTTGATTATATGCAATTTTATTTTGACTGAATATACAAATTTAATTATATTTTATTTATTAATGTATGCTAAAATAATATTTTAATGGAGATATTTTGTTTAATTTCTTCGTACGACATTGCCCACATCTACAATTTATATAATGATTGGTTAGTTGAAGTATAATGAATGTTAAAATTTACATACTCTTAGAATATTCTGAAACAAAGTCATAAAAGAAAAGTAGTGAAGGGGTGCTTAAATTAGAAATATTGTATTCACAAATTCGATTTCACAAAATAAACTTTATAAAACCAATATTTGATGCTAAATCTTATAAATAATCTTTGCACACTTATTGCAAAATATTTTCTTCCTTTAAGCATAAAATCACTTTGCACACTGTAATTATTCGTCACATATGTGCTTGGGTAATTTGATAAACCTTTTTATGTGGGTAATTTGCTAAACATTTTTTTATGTGGGTAATTTGATAATAATTTTTTTATATGGGCAATTTAGCAAACATTTTTTATGTGGGTAATTTAATGAAAATTTTTATGTGGGTAATTTAATAAAAATTTTAACTTTTAATAAACATTTTTCACTTTTTTTTTACATTTTTAATATTTTTTACTCTTTTTTAATTTTTTTTAATTTTTTTTTTTTTAATAAGTCTTTTTTTACTTAATTCAACAAACATTTTTTTTTACTTCGATTAGGGAAACAACGTTTTTTGACTATTACTACCTTTGGAAATAGTAAGATAAACTACTTTCGAAACATTATAACCACTCCTGAATAGTTGAGTAGAAATAGCGAAACTTTTTAAAAAGGCATTGAAGATACTCAAAAAAAAAAAAAAAAATCCATTTTGATACGAGTATATATGCTTCAATGGTAATACACTTTATTGCTACGCTCCTGTGCACGCTTGAGTAGAAGAGAAATACGTAATAACTTCATGTAAACAGCTGAAAGTATTTCTTGTTATTATTGCCAAGGGGTAAAAAGTGCAATAGCTTTTCTGACTCTTGTCGCAGGAAAAACATGCCAACACATATTTAAATTAACTGTTACCATCCAAACTAGCAAAAGAAATAGAGGTTTCACGAAATAATATCAAAAGTTGCGTTTGAGTTTAAATATTTTCCTTTCAAAGTGCTATAAATCACGCAAATTGTTTTCTTTTCTGTAAAATTGAGAAACTGCTTAAATTTTGATAATGGATATAGCATCAAGTGATAAGTATAACGATATTTCCACATGAAATTGCCTTTTACTTGGATATTTTTTATTGAATTGATTTTGTTAAATTTGATGTAAATAATAATACACATTAAATATTAAGGTAAAGTATGGTATTATATATTTTTAACTTAAGAGTGGAAATAATAAGTTGTATTATCGTACAATTTCTTTCCGAAAAAGACCTAAACGGTTGTAAAACATTCTCCATATGAATGGTTATAAAAATAAAGAAATTCAAAACTTCTTTGAAAATTTCCTAATTATTATAATTTATTAAACTTATTATTTGTGTACATTAAAAATTATAGGACACTATTTCGGAACATTATGTTCGAGAGCATAAAGTACACACAATTTTATATTTTAATATACTGTCAACAAATATCCAGCATCGTAAATCGAAGTTTTTGATTATTGCGCTTTGATTTTTAATGTTTGCTCGTAACTATTAAATCTTTTTCTAATTATATTATTTATCTCTTAATGAATCGTAGTGCCTGTCGTGTTTAATTAAAAAAGTGTCTGTTTTCATCGTAAAAGTAATCAAAATTAAAATGTGTTTACAATAAATAGATCGAATTTTTCTATAGTACTTATTTCCGTTCTCAATAATTATGTTAATGTGTGTATGTTCCTTATTAAAAGTTAAAATGCTTTTAGAATAAAAGAAAAATAAGCTGAATTCTATACATGTCCCTCAATTTGAATGTTTACAGGATATACTCGATTTTTTTTTTTTTTTTTTTCTTTCTGTTGTTTTTACTTAAATCAATCAATTTCACTGAGGTATTTTACTTACAGCTTAAATACTTTTTAATTTTGATGTTTTCCCCTAGAAGATGTGTTATATTTTTGAAAACTTGTACAAAAAAAAAAAAAACCATTTAATCACCTCTGAAAATAATGTATTGTTCAACATAAGGACTACAAAGCCGACTTCATAGTAAAATTACAAAAGCAGTAAACTATCAACATGGAGCTAAATTTAGTAACATGATATCAAAAATAATAATAAAAATTATGCTAAAACCTTTGAAACTTAATTCCCCACTCGCCATTGGAATAAAAAATAATTATACCTGATTATAAAAGACTATAATATTTACATTTAGCTAATTTCATAAATATCAAAGAGAAAAAATACACGTTTGTTCAAAATACTGATAAAAAAGTATTAAAATTAAAATTAATATTAATCACATTCAATTAAATAAATTAAATGTACTTACAATAAATAGTATTAATTTTGCTATAGTACTTGTTCTCAATAATTATATTAATGTGTGTATGGCCTTTCTTATTAAAATTTAAAATTCTATTTGAATAAAAGAAATATAAGAAGCTAAATTGTAATCCTACCTTTCAATATGCAGAATTGAGATATTTCTCTTGAAAACATTTAGAGAAATATGTTGCAAAAATATAATGGCAGGGCTGTGTTTACTACATAAAAGCAATGCTCATTTAAAACAAAGCTTTAAGCGAAATATGTTTGCAACAATTTAGCTATGGAATATCTTTGATCTATAAGAAAAACAATTTATTTCCATTCTGCCCTTTTCCGTCTTATTTCTAGATTATTATTCCGAAACATCAGAAAGAAATATCCGAAGCCTTATTATGAAAAATGTCTTCCAAATGTTTACTATCTGTATTAGATATCTTTCTGCTTACAACGTTGTAGTTATATTAGTATGATTAATCGCTCAAGAATTTGTTACAGATTCAAACCACTCTTGTAAATCAAACTATGGAGATATGAACAGCATAGAAAGGAATTTCAATTGGAAAATTTAAACTTCAGTAGAAAGGAAATAAATAATCGGATATGATGCGCTGCAAAATGTGCTTTCCGACAAATATGAGATTCTATACAGGAAATAACCGAAATAAATATTTATTTTGATTCCCGAAAACGATACTTTAACGGAAAAACGTAAATAAAAATAAAATAAACTGCTGAATTAAGGTTAAGGCATGTTTTATTTACATTCTTATTTCGTTTTATTTGATTTTTCGCTTTTTACCCCATGAAGGTAGAGAAGTGTTTTAAAAGTAGATTGTGTCTCTGTGTAAGTAAACTAAATTTATGATCTTTACTTTAGTCCAAATACAGTGTGATGCGCAGGCTGTGTTCAGTCTAGAACAAAAGTAAGAAACTGCAACATCTTTACTGAAACTACTATATAAACTACCTGGTATTTTACACATCACTGAATGTTTTATCTTTCTTATATCTAAATGACCACTTTCAAGTCCCATGTTATAAAACAATTTCCAGCCACGCAATTCTTTATTTTGTAAACTTAGTAAAAGTATTCATTTCTTAGAAAACTAAACATTTTAACTATTTCAGGTGTTTTTTGAAGCAAAACATATCGCTTATTCAAGTAGTACTTTTAAAATAACTCTGAAATATATGTATAGTCCTTTGTTTAGTATAATTTAAAATATATAACTATGAATGGAGTTCTTTTTATAGCTTTGTTTGAAATTTGCTTAATAATATATATAATAAATAATAATAAAAGGAAATTCATTATTTTATTACCTAACACTTATTTCAGGTGTTTTTGAAGCAAAACATATCGCATATTCAGAAAACAAGTAGTACTTTTAAAGTAACTCTGAAATATATGTATATTCCTTTATTTAGTATATTTTAAAATATAGGACTATGAATTGAGTTCTATATTTATTGCTTTTTTCATATTTGCTTAATAATATATGTAATAAATATTAATAAAAGAAATCCTTTATTTTATTATTTATGAAAAGGTGGGGGAGGATATAAAATTAATAAATAACATTATAATATTGTTATTATAAACTATTATAATAATAGTAATGTTAAATTGTGATGTTATTTAATAATCTTTCCTGCTCATATTATTCACGAAGTCATATTCAGTGTAACCCATTTATTTTTATTCTAATAAATTTCATTGTTAATATTTTAGCTTGATTTTAAAGTTAATAAAAATATCTTTCCTGAAAATTGTATGATGTTTAAAGAAACAATTTCGTGCAATGGCTTTTTAAATTTGCTTTTTTTTAAATTGTAAAAGATTTATTATATTAAAAATGGTAAATCTTATTTTATTCCATTAAATTTTTTTCATAAGTGTATTAATTCTATAGCAATTTTAAATAACTTAAGCTATTTTAATGTACACTTTGAACAGTTGCATTCTCTATGTAATTAGAAAGAAAACATCCGAAATTTTGATTGTTTCGATAATCTCTCGTATTTAGATAGTTAGTAATTTTAAAATGCATCCCAATTCCCCTCGAAAATAATTAAATTCCTTTTTTTTTTTTTTTTGTTTTAAGGTTTCATAAAATCATCTACAGACTTTTCAGCACTACATGCAATTTATGAGTATTCAAATAAGGTTTGTCATTATTAAAATTATACAGGTAATAGCTTATAATTCCAGGTAATAACTTATGGTGCCATAACCTATTACCTGGAATTAAGTATGAAAATTCCCAAAACCAAAATTCTTAACTCATGATATGATTGAAATACACTAGTATTAAATTTGGAGTTTAAATAAACACATAAAAATATTTTTTAATTTGTTTATACATATAAATATTAAATTTAAAACATGATTGTTTCATAATTGAAAGTCTATAACAAGTAAGATATATTAGTAAACATGTATCAAGTATTTTTATTTACAATAAAACTTTTTGAAAAACAATTATAAGAAATGGTATACATTTATAGAAATGGTAGATTTAAAAAATTAAATATTTTTGAAAAAGGTTTCTTAATTATTAAAACTTATTATTTGTAATTCGTAATAATTAAATTTTTGTAAATTTCTGTATCTATATTCAAATAAGAATTCTAATTCGAAATTGTAAATTTCAGAAGAATCTATTCAAAGACTTATTTTAAACTAATTTTTTTTTCAAATTTACTGTTACTTACTTACGCTGTTTTTACAATTTCTGAAAAAAAAAAAAAAAAAAAATTTACTGGTTTTTTTTTTTTTTTTTTTTTTTTTTTTTATTTTTCGATTATGATTTTGTTTTCAATGCTATATTGATATTAAAAGAAAACGACATATTTTTTCTAGGGTATATGGTACTATTTTCTTTTTTTCTCTCTTTTTCGAATACTACTCCGGCCAAAGACATTCGCCTGTAGGCTTTTATGTGGTTTCAATATGTTTCTTGTTAAAAATGTCCTGGTTTTAAAAAAAGAATTCCAACCCGCTAGCACTTTCTGTAGAATTTTTCTCAATTCTCAAGATACCTTCTGGAGAAGTAAAGGAAATCATTATGTTATTTTCCCATAGTTGTTTTTTCAATCTCTAAAGACTAAAAGATAACGGAAAGTTATATTGATGTAAACCCACATTTAGATGCGTGGAAAATTTTGGATTGGAAATCATTTTAGTTAAATAATACTCAATGCGATGGAATATTTTTAATAAGATTTATGAAATACAGTTTCCAAGTATGAAGTTTGAATTAATTTAAAACTACCTACACCATTTTTATTTGTAATTTTGTATACTAACAGTGGATACTTGTAATTTGCATAAAAGATATAAATGCTTAATCATGCATAAATAAATATTATGCTACACATTTTTACTAACAATTAAATATTCGCATGAAAGTATGTGAACAATAAAATAAATTTGAAAAATATTTGTCCAATTCAGGATACTACTACACACCACACCACATCACATCACATCACAGTGGTTAGAGCTCAGTTGTCTCTTTACAGTTTGGGAATTATGTGGGTGAGAAAATCTGATTGGATCTGTGAGAAGAGGTCACAGATCCCAATCAGACTTCTGACTCTATGGTCATATGAGACCAGGAACCTACGGCTTAAAGTGGATTCGAACCACTACAAACATTCATCATTTCATCGCCGGGGAACCGTCGTCGAACCCGAAACCTGTGGAACCTGTGGCCAGAGAGTTAGTTACTCGGCCATTAGCTCCCCCCCAATTCAGGATAGGATATTCACATCCAGCTAATTTTTGCTAATAACATGTGAAGACAAACCATCCATTAAAAACCGTTATATTCATTAATGCCTATGACCAGCCATCCTGTATCGAATCGGACAAATTGGTAATAGATTTCAGGATGACCACCCACTGAAAAAAAAGCCAGCCACTCATCCATAAAATCTTCCCGGAAAGTACTGCTGACCCTTGTATCCTTCAAATTTCTTTTAAATAAATCGCCTCGGTATAGAAAAAAACCGTAGTATTCTTAAAAGATAAAATATTAATAAAATTGTCACGTTTCCAAATACTTAAATCCCAGTCTAGCCAGAAGAACATCAACCGAACGTGAAGATATGCCTATTTTTTTTTCTTGGCTGCTGCGATATCTATTTTTTCATCACTCACTAAACAAAAGCAGATAGATTTTAGAAGAAAAAAAAAATAATATTTTGATAGAAGGCTATCTATCATGAGTTTCACTTTAGAAAATTAAGTTATCTGATCTAAACATATCAATTTGTTGAAAACGTGAGTTTTAATAATTAGTTTTTATACTGAATATTCAGATAATTTGTTTTAGATTTCTTTTACTTGAAAACGAACACATTTTATGCATATATTTCAGAAACAATATACATTTTCAGAAACATTATACATAGTCAAGTATACAATGTTGATATACATGTATCCACGCACATGCAATGCAAAAAATTATATAATGCAATCTAAATTTATACAAGTGATTTTTTTCACACATTTGATGAAGACATGTCCATACATTTTGATATACCTACATTTAAGTAGTTTAAGCAAATAATGTTTAGTAATCATTCAACCATTTGGAAAATATGGCAAAACATTAAATATGCTTATAATTCTTAAAATTTATGAATGTCTTTCTCATTTCGAAAATATAATTAATTCTATTATTTACTCAAACTTAAATTACATTGAACTATTTTAAAATAACTACTTATTTAATTTAGACATTTTATAAATAAAAAAAAAATACTATATAAATTTTAAAAGGAAATATAAGTTCGTTTGAACATAAATGTAAAAGTATTATATGCAAGTTACTTCGAAGTATGTAACAATAATAAGCATCCTGATCTTTTGATTCTTAAGGCATTTACAGTCTTATCTATCAAGATAAAAGCAAATGTAGAGCCCGAATATTGTATTATGGAATTTTTCTGTCAATAAAATTCAGTTCTAATCTCAGCTAAACATAACTTCGTAAAAAGTTATCAATAGAATCTATATACTTTTATCTTTAACAAAGAAAATTCACTACAACCACCGCGACCAAATAGATTTCTCTACAGAGAAGTATTTGTGAGTCATATGACTCTAATTACGAGGCCTTTTTTACCGATATAGTTTTTGAACATTTGTTACAGATGGATTGTTCACATTGAAATAATACAATACTCAACTTTGAATTACACTGAACTATTTAAAAATAACTACTTATATAGTTTAAACATTTTGCATATAAAAAAGTGAGGTCTATATTGTAAAAGGAAATAGAAATTCTTTTGAACTAACCATGTAAAAGTATTGTATGTAAGTTACTTGAAAAAACATGAACTTATTATTTTTAAGGCATTTATAAGCTTATCTACCAAGAAAATGTGGAGTCTAACTACTGTATTATGGAATTTTTGTCAATAAAATTCAGTTCTAATCTCAGTTAAACATAACTTCTTAAAAGTTATCAGTAGAATCTATATACTTTTATCTTTAACAAAGAAAACTCACTACAACCACCGCGACCAATAGATTTCTCTACAGAGAAGTATTTGTGAGTCATATGACTCTAATTACAAGGCCTTTTACCGGTATAGTTTTTGAACATTTGTTACAGATGGATTGTTCACATTGAAATAATACAATACTCAACTTTGAATTACATTTGAACTATTTAAAAATAACTACTTATATAGTTTAAACATTTGCATAAAAAAAGTACTGCCTAAATTGTAAAAGGAAATAGAAATTCTTTTTGAACCAACCATGTAAAAGTATTGTACATAAGTTACTTCGAAATAAATAACAACAATAGAAAAAACCTGATCTTATTATTTTTTAAAGCATTTATAATCTTATCTACCAAGAAAATGTGGAGTCTAACTACTGTATTATGGAATTTCTTCTATCAATAAAATTCAGTTCTAATCTCAGCTAAACATAACTTCGTAAAAGTTATCATTAGAATCTATATACTTTTATCTTTAACAATAAAAAACTCACTAAAGTCACCGCGACCAATAGATTTCGGTACAGAGAAGTATTTGTGAGTCATATGACTCTAATTACAAAGCCTTTTACCGGTATATTTTTTTAACATTTGTTACAGATAGATTGTTCACATTGTTATAATACGATACTCAACACTGAATTACACTGAACAATTTAAAAATAACTACTTATATAGTTTAAAAATTTTGCAAGTAAAAAAAAAAGTACTGTTTAAATTGTAAAAGGAAATTATAAGTTCATTTGAACCAGAAATGTAAAAGTATTGTATGCAAGTTATTTCGAAATAAATAATAATAAAGCATCTTGATCTTTTGATTTTTACAGCATTTATAGTCTTATCTACCAAGCTAAAAGAAAATGTGGAGTCCCAATACTGTGTTATGGAATTTCTTCTGTCGATAAAATTCAGTTCTAATCTCAGCTAAACATAACTTCGTAAAAGTTATCAATAGAATCTATACACTTTTATCTTTAACAAAGAAAACTCACTAAAGTCACCGCGACCCATAGATTTCTCTCCAGAGAAGTATTTGTGAGTCATATGACTCTAATTACAAAGCCTTTTACCGGTATAGTTTTTGAACATTTGTTACAGATAGATTGTTCACATTGTCATAAAAATATCATTAAATCGTGATGGTCATCATGAAACATCAAACAAACTGTCTAAAAACTTCCTCCAGCTGCACCAAACTATTTTTAGATAGAGGGGGAATATTGTGCTGTAAAGAAGCAGCACAAATGGTAAAAAATAAAGTGGCAAAAACATCTATTGTATTTGTTCAGAGCGAACTCGCAGCTTCATAATAGATTTCCTATTCCGATGTGCCACAGGCCACTTTTTCAATTCTTTTGAGATCTTACGTCACCTAATGAGGCGATGACGGTTACAACGAGAAAAAAAAAAAAGGGGATCAATAAAAACGTTTTGATGATCACGGAAGGCATTGTCTGAAGCTTTTGTAATAAACCTAAGAAATAATATTAAAAAAATTAAGTTTATCTTAAACAATTGGGAATGCGATTGGAACTAAAATACAAGCATCCTGCTTTAATGAAATATTTTTAGTATTTGAAAGCTGGTGAAAGCGGTTTGGAGTCAACATAAGAAAACAACAGCGATCCACCTTATTTATTTGAATTTACTATTGAGAAAATTATAAAATTAAATCAGCAATATTTTTATGATAAAATTGTCTGTACACACTCATGTGACAAACAGCAATGATAAAGTTTGAATGCCTTGACTTTGAAGTCTTTGAATTTAGTATTCAGAAAACTATACAATTAAATTTGTAATATTTTTATGATAAAAACATCAGTTATACAAACCAATGATAAGTTTATTCCTTTGAATTTAGTATTCAGAAAACTATACAATTAAATTTGTAATATTTTTATGATAAAATTGTCTGTACACACTAATGTAACAAACAGCAATGATAAAGTTTGAATGCCTTGACTTGAAGTCAACGTAGAAAACATCAGTTATACACCTTATTCCTTTGAATTTAGTATTCAGAAAACTATACAATTAAATCTGTAATATTTTTATGATAAAATTGTCTATACATACTCAAATGGCAAACCGCAATTAAGTGTCAAGCTTTATACAGCGCCTTAGTCTGAGATATTTCATTTCAAATTTAGAGAACTGAAATAATTGTTGCAATCGTTTCTTAATACATTTTACATAAAAAATACTTTATCCAATCATTTTCCTGATAAATAATGTATTTAATAAAAATAATACGAAATTCCTCAGAATTTCGTAAGTAAATCAAATAAACAAAAAAAAATTGTTTAATAATATCCAACAAATTATTAACTTTAATTAAATTAAAATTGATTTAAATATATTAAAAGTTATAATCATTCCATAGAAAAACGCAAAGGGAGGCTTAAAATCAACATAAATTTAAATTTGTTCCCCTTATAAATATTATATTAAATAAAATTTATTTAATGAAATTAATACGAAATTTCCCAGAATTTCGAAAGTAAATCAAACATACAGTAAAAATTTATGTAATAATCAGTAAAAGTTTAATAATACCCAAAAAAATTATTAACTTTTATTAAATTAAAATTGACGTAAATATATTATTTTCAAATCACTTTCATTTCACTGTCATTCCTACAACAATGCCTTTCACTTATTTCTTTCAAAAATCATTCCGTAGAAAAACGCAAGGGAGGCTTAAAGTCAACATAAATTTAAATTTGTTTCAAGACCGTCACCACCCTTCCGTCGTTCTCGAATCGTAACAAAGGAAAGGTACCCTCCCAAAACAATAACGAAATCATGAAAGGTTTGGGGGGAAGAAGAAGCTGAATTTTTCAGTTCTCTGCGGGTATTTCTTCCGTTAATTTTGTTACTCACAAAAATGGCACAGTTCATTCTTACTTTAAAAATTCGTTACATAAATAAATTTTCAATGAATATTAAAAGGGAATTTCTTAAATGAGCCATTTCTTCAAAGTGTAGATAAAAGGAAGCGCACCAGAGAAGAAAAAAGAATTATAATAATACAATAAATGTGAAATGATTTGATTTTACTCTTTTAAAGCCATTATTATTTTGTTGATGGTGAAACAAAATTCAGACATATTGATGGTATACCTATTGATGACATACGATGAAATTCAGATATATTGATGGTATATCTATTGAGGACATACGATGAAATTCAGACCTATTGATGGTATACCTATTGAAGACACACTGTGAAATTCAGACATATTGAAGACATACGATGAAATTTTATTAACCCTGTATCGTAATATACATGTAATATAAATGAAAATTAAACAGCGATGAACCACATAAATATGTTTGATACATAACAGTGAAAAGATTTAATATATATTATTATGTTTTTCATTCAATAATATTTATGAGAATTATTGAAGATATTAGCATCAAAATATGTTTCAATACATTTCTACCTCTTCGAATGCATATTTTCTAGCCCTTTGTGTAATGATTTTGATTTTGAGGAGTTGATTTGTAAAAATTTTAAATTATAACCATCTTTAAGATCAGAAATTGATGAACTACTGAATTGAATTAAAATTAGTAATTTACATCAAAATTAAATGTTTATTTGTAGATATTTTAGATAAAATTTATTTATTTTAGATATTTATTATAAATGTTTAATTGTAGACTCAATTACAGAATATAATAAAAAAATTATGTGTATAGAATTGTGTTTTCTCATTGTTTATATTATACATTGTAAAATTCCTGGTTCTAATTATGGCAATTCAAAGGAATAAAATCTATTATCTTGCTTATTTATGAGTCAACTATAGAAAACTTAAATTGAAATATTTCCTTTCATGAATTCAAACACTTCAACCGAGTTTGTTCACCACCTATATTTCAATATAGTTGGATACATTTTTAACAAAACTATGAATTTTCTTTGAAATAAAATAAACAAAATCTTTAATCTCAAAACTGTCAGTCGCTGGTTCAAATGCTGAAACTCGAGATGATTTTTACGGTCAAAGTCACTTACATTAGTGATAGAAAAAACGAGCATTATCCAGCCAGTAGAAAAACTGAATCACTGTCATAAGAAAAAAAAAATGATCCATCGTCTGAAAAGAGAGAAAAAAGCCTACAATTCTGTGATAACATCAGGGTATTTCTTTTTTGTTTTGGTTTTATGCGTGAGCCTTCATCGCAAGATGCTCGTTCATCATAAGAACGGCTAAATATCTGTGATGTAAAGCTTGCCTTCTTTGGAAATATTTTATTTTAGGTACATTTTGTTTAGAGATGACATGGCAAGAGAAAGTAAAATAAAACTACAATAGATATGGCTCTAAACATCTAATACATAATTATCTGTAGGACAATTTATTAAGGTTCAAGTTTGCTTGTTGTATAATATACTTGTAAAGATAAAGTGATTTATTAAGGACTTAGACAATCGGTCATTTTTTAATAAATCATATCACCTGATATTGTATTAACACAATAAACTGAAATAAAGTTTTAAAAACTAAATATCCATAATAACATATTTTATTAAAATTGAATTTTATTCAGTCGTATTGTATCAATCTTCTGATTGTAAAAAAAAAAAAAGGCGAAATCTTTAAGAATTTCATAATCGCATTTATCAATACGTATTTTTCTGTAAAAATTTTAAAAATTCAAATGTCTTAAAATTATTGTTAATTTAGAGGTTGAATTGCTAGAATGGTATAACGGAAAAAATGACCATTTAAAGTCTATAGTTTAAGTCAAGAAAAATTAGGTTTTTCATAAATATAGGATTTTCTTGGAATTTATAAAAAAAAAAAAAATTAAAGGTATAACATTTTTGTTCTCAAAATTTGGAATATCAAATGTTTTATTCTATCATATGTTTATTTTATCTTAAAAATTCAAATGTCATAAAATTATTGTTAATTTAGAAGTTAAGTTGCTAGAATGGTATAAAGAAAATAAAAAACCATCAAAGGATCTATTTAAAGTCCATAGTTTAAATAAAGAACAATTAGTTTTTTTTTTCATAATTTCCTTTGAATTTAAAAGAAAAAAATTAAATGTATTTTTTGTATGCAAAATTTGGAATATCAAATGTTTTATTCTATTTTATATATAAAAATAATAAAGCAGTTACTCTTAAATATGTCATCTTCAACAATGTCTTTTGTAATTAAATTTTGTGGATAAAAATTTAGTGTTATAAAAATGCAATTAATTATATTATCATCAATGTATTTTAATTTTATTTTAAATTTTTGAAGGTATATAATACAAGATTAAATAATAGAGAGCAGTTACCCTAAATATGTCATCTTCATACAATGTCTTTGTAATTTATTTTTGTGGATAAAAAATATGCTATTAGTGTTATAAAAATACAATTAATTATATTATCAATCAATGTATTTTAATTTTCGATGATGACTTGCTTAAAATTAAATTTTATGAAGGTATTTAAAAATTATAATACAAGATTAAATATTATGAATATAAGAATATACATATTTAAAAAAAAAATGGTAGTATCATGTGAAACTTAATTAATATGGTAATTGAATAATTAATGTGGATGTTGAAAGAATTAATATCAGAATTACTAATAAAAATTCAAATTGTTTTTTTTTTTTTCCAATTCGAAATTTTTTTTTTAAAAATAGTCAGTAAAATCATTTTAATTTGAATTTTTAACTATTTCAGTTTGTTATTAATCCAGAAATGTTGTGAAAGCTAATTCATTCATGATATTCATTCATAAAAGGAATTTTCAATTAATGAGTTTTTAAATTTACCTTATATTTCTTTCTTTATACATTTCCATACACCTCTTCATCTTTTAAATTTTCAACACATAAAAGTTGAATATAAATCGCCTCATAACACAAGCACAAAATAATTTTCCATTTAAAAATATTGAATTTTTTATACAGTACTAAATTTTACTTCAAGTTCTAAAAGAAACAAACATTACATTCTATGAATATTTGATCGAGTTGATGAAATTCATAGATTTTGCTCACGATAGGTGGGAATTGACGAATTTTACAAGCAATTTAGTTTTTGAATCTCTTATACTTTATTCTCTCTTGAACACTTATAATATCAAAGAACTCCCTTTTCTTAATTTCAACAAAGTTCAAAACCTTTTCATAGGAGCTAACTTTTCTGAGATACATTAACAATTATTCGTTTTCTTCATCGCAAACAACTTTCCCTGTTTAATTAGCAGAAGATTTCAATTTGCTTATTTGTAATCACCAGCAGATTTTCAATTATTGCAGAAACTCCGTTGTCTCTTTCGACAGTATGTTCTAATTGAGATATCTAACTGTATAATTCACTAGAACCGCCTTCAGACTGAAATTAAAATTCACGGTGTTTACCAAAAGGCAGTTGCGAAAACTAATTACACATTATAGATGTTATTAACTGAAAGTGTAGATAAGATCAAATGAATTTCACAATCTATTCAAGCTTATGAATAGATCTTAATTCAGTACTCTAAATTATGTACAAATCATCATACGTGTTTATAGCATTAATGAAGAAACTTTTAAATTCACAAAATGAAAAGTTATATCTTTAACACAATGTAATGTAAAGTCAAGTAATATATAGTAGCTTTTAGATAATGCAAAGTAATGTGTTAAATTTACATAATGTAAAGTAATGTGTTAAATTCACATAATGTAAAAAGTAATGTATTAAATTCACATAACGTTAAGTAATGTGTTAAATTTGCATAACATAAAGTAATGTGTTAAATTTGCATAACGTAAAGTAATGTGTTAAATTTGCATAATGTAAAGTAATATGTTAACTTTTTACATAAAGTAAAGTAATGTGTTAAATTTGCATAATGTAAAGTAATATGTTAACTTTTACATAAAGTAAAGCAATGTGTTATTTTGTACATAATGAAAATTAACTTTCCATAAATCTTATAATTCATAGACAAATTAGATACGTTGCACCTTCTTTGTATGCAAATTTGCACAAAATGTTACATCCACAAAAACATTTACTTCATATATATTTTTCTACAATTTTTAACTTTTCTAAAACTTATACAGAAAAAGATTTAAAATTTTATTAAAAGTTTTCTTAAAACAACCTTTTCCATAAATTTTTCAATCAGAAACAACTGGTAAATGAATATCATTCCTTACAGAAAATATAATTCAGGTTGTATTGCATATTTCATATATTTCATTCTTTTTTATTTTATTATTATTATTATTATTAAAGATTGGGGAGTTTGGTTTGGATTGATTTGTCGTTCTATGGTCATTTTTTGTACATTTTAGACTAATTGGACCGGAATCTGCAATTTAACATGGCTTCCGAACCGTTAACAACTATGCCACCATTCAATCTGAAACTTGTGGTTCAAATCATCAGGAAACTTGTGGTATCAATGGCCAAAGCCTAACCAATTGGTCATCAGGCCAAAGCCTAACAATTGGACCGGAACTGGGGGTTAAAGTTAAATGTTATGGGCACAATTCAATTGTGTCCTTCAATAATACGACCAATAGCTATCGTTACTGCTTTATATGCATACAAAGTAAGTGTTGAGAGACTTTTCTTAGCACTGAGGCTTATAAAAATCTACCTTGGATCAACAGCAAAAGATCTTATTAAAACTATTCTTATTATTAAAAAAAGTTCTTTTGTATTATAAATTTTACATACTTATATATTTCTATTAAACTGTTATATAATAGTTTTCGCGCCTGTTAATTTGATGTTACTTTTAAAGGATATATAATTTTTTAAGCAAATTTTAAGTACAAGAATATCTTTGAAGTTATGCAAATGTTACAACTTTAAAGTCGTAAAAAATACTTTATTATGAACAAACTGTTTTTAGATATACGAGTTCAATATTGAATTTATTTCATAAATTTGTCTAAATCCATTAGTTAAGGTAATGACGCATAAAATTAAGGTCTGGGGTCGGTATTAAAAATCCGACTCGGGAGTCTGAAATTTTTGGTCGACTTCTAATTCTTGATTGAATGTATAGTATCCTAAAAAAGATACAATCTTAATAACGTTCCCAATTATCATTGGATCTTCACTAAACGGTATTGTTGAAAATGGCTTGACGGTAACAAATTTATTTAAACAGTAATATGGGAAGTGGAAAAGTAGGATATAACAGGAGACGTATCAGAAATCGCGCATCGTAAATTTTAAAAATGTTTTAATTAAAATACCATCCTGATATCTCACTTGGATGTTTTTGAACTTCTCACTGTCAGGAAACATATATTTTTACAGTGGAATAAAAGTTTTCTGAGAAAATCTTGCAAGAGGCTTAAATGTTTCGATGAAAAATCATATGGGGCAGTATATTTTATAAAATTAAAATAAAAAAGAATTATTGCATAATAATTATCGTCTTTTATTTATATAATATGCAAAGCAAATTTCAATAAGAGAAAATTCAATATAACACAATACAGGAAACTTTTGACAGTGCTTGAAGTATCAGTATTTCACATCAGTCAGACTTCAGTATTTATTTTCCTTATTATATCGATCATCAAATCGCAAATTTGAAAGTAAAAATTTAAAACGTTTCAGCGACATCACTGCATGAAAAATATCGGGACCAGTTCCATCTGTGTCAGAATATATTTAATATCTTCATGATTTGATTTGAAGATTCATATGTATGTGAACAAATCCAAGAATTCTCTCAGTTCATCAATACTGGTGTTGTCAATTTCACCTTTTATTGAATGACAGTTTTTTTTCTTTTACTTTCAATCCTTAAATTTTTAATTTCACAATTATGGGGAAAAAGTTCATCAGTAAATCATTAATATTTCCGTAAGGTCTTATTCCAAGAAGATTAATATGCTGTGAGTTGGAGTTCTAACATTTTGATTAGCTTCAGAGGATGACTATTTGAATCGATTTTTTTCCATAGTAGTATTTCTCAGAATTACTAGCTGCTTCTGGATCAGAGAAATCGTGGTCGTCCGAAGAAAGTTCACAGTCTGTCGAGTGGGAACATTCGCAAAATCTTCTTCACAGTCATCTCCTCCACTAAAATCACTTTCAGCTTCATCTAGAATCTTTATGGCTCTTCTGCATGACGCGAATCACATGAATGAATCAATTTCCTCGAACCTAACTTCAGAATCATATGCACTACTGCCAAAAATTACAACACTGATAGGGAGGGTTATTATGTAATATATATATATATATATATATATGGGAGATTAAATATATTGTGAATTTAACAAGATTTTCTTGTATTAATAATATTTATTAAATTTTTTTTGAAATATACTTTAGTGCCATATTTTTTTGAAATGAAGAATTATCATAATTTGACCTCATAAAATATAAAACTAGAAAAAAAAAAAACTTTTAATATGAAATTTTATGTTTTTAAATAAATTATTAAATGAAACAATTAATTAATAATTTGCTTTAATAAAGCTAATGGAATAATTCTTTTCACAGACCGTTATTGAAAAATGCGATAAAATTTCTACAGGATGTGCCTAAACAATGTGATACAAAACAGGAAGCTAGAGAAAGAATTTATTCAATTATACTAAGCATATAATAGGGGTGAGGGGAAGAACATGCTGAGGGTTGGTTTTCCAGTGCTGTCATCCTTAAGATAAAATTTTATAATATTTTCAAAAATATTTATAAGTGATTTTTAAAAGAATGTCAATTAAGGGGGTCCATTTCCAAATTTAAAAAGAAAATAATTACAAATCTGTTTTTGCACAAGAAATATTACGCTGACATAGCATACATGAGTTTGGAAATCAGAAAGTTAAAAAGAAAATAAACTGACTCGTTTACTTTAAGCTTTTAATTTGTTCAATTAAACATTTTATGCATTTAACTAGATTTTCTAATTTTAATAATATTTTTTAATTTTTTGAAAAATACTATAGTACCAAATTTTTCTGAAACGAAAAATTATCATAATTTGACCTCATAAAATATAAAAACTATAAAAAAGAATTTTAATGGGAATATTTTTTTTTTTTTACATAAATTTTTAAATAAAACAATTAATTAATCATTTGCTTTTTACTAAACTAATGGAATATTTTTTTTTCTTTAAATCAGAATTTGATCTTATATGAAATTGGTTGCTCTTATATTAGAAAATAATAGGAAGTTTTGTTTCATATTTAAAAATGTTAATATGATCTTTAAAACTTTTCAGCTGCTTTACACAGCTATTAGCAGTACAACTTAATTTTTATTAAATGAAAATAATTGATTTTTCAATATAGTACACATTTCCATGGTGTTTTCCCAATAATATGCGTAATATGTAGTTCAGCATATTATATATATACTTATATATAATCTGTTATAGCCAGCTACAATAAAGTCATGAGACATTTTATTTGTCAAGTGTATTGAAAAGAAACAAAAGATTATTTCAAATTTATAATTTTGAAAATATAAAAAAACAGATTAACAGATAATATATATTTTTGACTAAAAAAAAAAATTATATAACAAGAATTTAGTTTTTCTGCTTATGAAATGTAATTTAAACAGATTTCTTAACCCATAAAAGGCCTTATTGGGAGGCACAATTTCTATTTTTTTTATTTTAGGTATGATAAGATGCATATACACATTGCTAAACATCGCAACTGAATCTTCTCGTTTCTAAAAAAGATTTATTGCAAGAGGATTTTTGCATGCAAATTTACAATTTGTCTGACTAATGTAATAGAGCAAAGCTATCATGCTGAGGAGAAATCAAGATTTGATCTATTTATGGCGTGCGCTGCAATAATAGCTGTTAGGAGCAAGAAAATTCAAGGGCTAATATGATAACTTACATAAGAGTCTTGTTTTAACATTCAATTATCTCCATAAGAATTAATAGATATTAAATTAACTAAGAATTGTGATTAAACATAGCTTTAGTATAAGAAGGGAAAAAGACGTTTATAATAATAGATTTTGTTTTTGCAGGAAATACCAATAGACATTTTTTCATTATGTTACATGTACACTTTACATAATTAGTGCGTGTATGTGTATTTGATTTCAATTGAATGTGAAACACTTTTATAAAAAATAACCATTTTTAATATAATATATAGTTATGGGAATTATTTTTATTATATATAAAGCCGTGGAAACCATTTTATTGTAATATAAAGCCCACAGAAACTATTTTTAATGTAATATAAAACCACGGAAACCATATTTAATGTAATATAAGGCCAGGGAAACCATTTTTAAATTAATAGGATTTAGAATGAGATTTAAATTTTATTTATTATACTTCAAAAAACATCATCTACAATTCGATGAATGAAGTACTTTTAACTCTAATTTAAATTAATGCTTCAAAAACAAAAGCTTCATATATATATACTGTAAAAATTATATATTATTTTACCTAGCAGTTTATTTTCATTGCAAAAATTATATAATTCAGTTTAATATTTTTGGAAATAAAAATAATAATTGAAAATTAAAAAGATAATAAATCGACAAGTAAAATAACAAAGAACTATGAATTGTAATAGTCAGTATTTAAAAATTGAAGTATTTTTACTGAATAACGTTGTATAATATCTGCAAAAGTTCTAAAAAAATATTACGATTAATGAAATTCCTCAAATTCTAATGCATGTTAATATTTCTCAAATTTTTAAAAAATTTAATTCCTTAAACTAATTATAAGTAATTAAAAAAAAATAATTTGTTTGATTAAAAGTTAATAATAAATTCCTCTCAATTCTTATTCAAATCCATCACTATTAAATTTTCTATATAATATGTTGTTAAATATAATATGCTGTTTTCTTTCTTAAGCTGCTGTTTTCTATATAATATGCTGTTGCATGCAATTATGCTGCATCTATGTAAATATCTAAAATGGATGGCATTGATTTCAGTTGAAATTAATGAATACATTTAGATAAAATTTTAAAATAAAATATTTTATTTTTCAAAACTTTTGAGCTGAAAGCTTTTAGCTTAAAAGATAATGTGCTTGTAATTTCATTATTCTTTCTTATTTAATTTATCAAAATATATTTGCCATTCGATATAAAAAAATTTGCATTTTAATATGATTCGGAACTAATATTTTTCAAAAAAGGGCCTTAATGAATTCAATTTATTTAATTGGATATTGTTTGCAAGATAAATAATTTTCGAAAAAAAGTTAAATCATTCTTTCTATGATAAAAAAATCCAGATTTGTTGCTCAGTGGCAATGTTCATCGCTGTGAGCATTAGGGCGGAGGTTCAATTCCGCCGGAGGCTTTGTTGTAGACACTGTTTCAAAAAACGAGGAGCATCGATGGCATTTGTGATGTTAAGCATCTTGCCTTATTAGATAAACTACCTGTTGTGATTTTTCCGGTTTTCTCCCATGCGATACACAAATGGGGGTTATCCCCCTAACATTCCTTCCGGAAGGCATTACTCTCCTTCAGATTCTCGGAGCCAAGTCAGACTTCTACCTACGGATGCTCCATTACAATAAAAGCTTCCCCCTTTAACTCCTTCCATGAGACCACGCGGGTTGTTGGACTTGGTCTTGATGTTGCTTCTACCAATTGGGATAAAAAAAGGGTAAAAAGAATATTTTAAAATTTCAATTTCTGGTGAAAAGTTCTCAAGTCAATGTCAATGCAGAGTATGCATTAGAGCTTTCAGTACTGCTTATTGGCTATGAATCTTATTGGTAAGTTTACAGTTAAAATTTCAATTTAGTGAACCAATTTTGGTTTTTGATGCCATCACAATTTGGAACAAATATGTTACCCTTAGAGCTCTTTGGAGATCATCGTAAACTCTAATGTAGATCGTTCCGGCTTACGGTTTTATTGTGTTCATTTCTGGCGGGAGAACAGGAGTATTCGAATGTTTTTAGACATTAAAAGTTTTCGTTATATCAGGAGCATTACATCATTAGTGTTTGAGTTATACTTGGCTTGGCAAAGAATTTTGCATTAAATTTCGTTGGCGGAAATATATAGAATGTAGAAAAAAGGCATTCGGTCAGCATTCCCTATATCGGAAAATTTTTTTTACAAGTGGTATAAACAGTTCGAAGAAGAAAGAGAACGCATTGAAGACGAAGAGCCCCTGGCCGACCATCAACCTCAACCGACAAAGCTCACGTCCAAAAAATTAAAGTTTTGGTGCTTGCAAACCGTCGATTTACAATTAGATACCTTGCTGATGATCGAATTTAAAAAAAGGATTGGTCAATTTCATTTTGGACCTCAAATGCGTCAAATCTCGATTGGCACCGAAAACACTGAATGCGCCAGCTCACACTGCATTGATTCTTCGTGACTTTTTCGCCAAAAAGGAAACCCATATCGTTCCACAACCACTGTGTTCACACCGTGCGACTTCTGGCTAACTCAAAAGACCACTCCAGTTACACCGTTTGAGTCGTTTGAAGAGACTCAACGTGAATCGCCGTGCGCTTTGAAGGCCATTCCTGCTGAAGACTTTTTAGCATGCATTGAGGATTGGAAAAAAAAAAAGTTGGCATAAGTGCATTATGTCCGGAGGGGATTACTTTTTGAAGGCGATGAAATAAATTTGGAAGAATAAATAAAGAGATTTTGAAAAAAAAATTAATAATTGGTCTTACTTTTGGGTACATTAGTAAAACATCTCAAATTAATAATTGCGTGTTTCACACAAAAATGTCCGGAAATGATGAAAGAGTTTTAAAAATATATCGTAAATGATGAAATGTATTGCATTGTAAATTATTGTAGTGATGTAAAAAGAATTGTAAAATGTATTGTAAATGTATTTTAAATAATTATAATGATGTAAAAGGATTGTAAACGATTGTAAAAATGCATTGTAAATTATTAAGATCGAGAAATATTTTATGGCATTCCGGGGAATAAATCCTTCGAGTAAATTGCAGAAAAATCTATAGAATCATTACATATTTATTTATTTTGTGATCACATTTTTCAGTAGAAAGAAAATATTATTTTAATTATGAACAAACATCAAAACTAATATTATTTCGTACATTTTCAGCAACGAAAGTGCATCCATTTTTCTTTCAGTTTTTATTTCAAATACGAAAGTGACAATATTTATCATTTACAATAATGTTAATTTAATAACCTAACCAAATCATTAGTCGCAATTTATCGTTTCACTAGACAAATTAGTTTTCAGCTTAATAATTGATAAACAGACGTTATAATGGATGAATAAACATGCATTTCAATTATCTGGTTAAAAACCCGAATTTTACCTACATTAACAGTTTTATCTTAATAATAAATTGGATAGCGGATGATTATATTAAATCTACAAATTAACATTTACAATAATACTTAACTAAACGGCAATTGCATATATTAGTTTATTTAAGAAGATTTGAATAAGAGACACACATACTAGGATTACCGAAATGAAAAGATCCGAAAAGAATATATTCAATTAGGTATTGTGCTCAGAATGATCTATTTGTAGATTATTTTATCTCGTGAAATAACACGTAAATAAATTAAAGATGGAAATACTAATATATGTCTTTTTTGGGGAAATGATAAAACAATTTAAAAAAAATTAGAAACAATAGGATCTCAGTTTGCAATGTTTCTGAATTAACGAAAATTTGTTTGATGAAAGATTGAAAAAAAATGTATTGCAAATGATGAAAAAATTTTTAAAATGTATTGAAAAGGAGGAAGGATTTTTTAAAAATGTATTTGTAAATGATGAAAAATTTTTAAATGTATTGTAAAGGATCAAAGATTTTTAAAAGTATTGTAAATGAGGAAAGATTTAAGAATGTATTTTAAATAATGAAAAATTTTGAAAATGTATTGTAAATGATGAAAGATTTTTAAAAATGCATTCCAAGTGATCAAAGATTTTTTTAAAACGTATCGTAAAGGATGAACGATTTTTAAAAATATATTGTAAAGGAGGAAGGATTTTTAAAATGTATTGTAAATGATGAAAATTTTTAAAATGTATTGCAAATGATGAAAGATTTCTAAAAATGTATTGTAAAGAATGAACGATTTTTAAAAAGTTTTGTAAAGGAGGAAGGATTTTTAAACGTATTGTAAATGATGAAAGATTTTTGAAAATGTATTGCAAAATGATCAAAGATATTTAAAAATGTATTGTAAAGGATGAACGATTTTTAAAAATGTATTGTAAAGGATGAACGATTTTAAAAAATGTATTGTAAAGGAGGAAGGATTTTTGAAAATGTATTGTAAAGGATGAACGATTTTTAAAAATGTATTGTAAAGGGATGAACGATTTTTAAAAATGTATTGTAAAGGAGGAAGGATTTTTTAAAAATGTATTGTAAATTAGAGATTTTTAAAATGTATTGTAAATAATGAAAAAGATTTAAAAATTCATGGGAATGAATCATTCGTGCAAATTGTATAAAAAATCAATTGAATCATTACATATATATTTCTTTCTACTGAAAAAGTGTGATCACAAAAATAAAAAGTTATTTAAATTATGAACAAACACCAAAATTAATAATCTTTTGTATATTTTCAGCAATCAAAGTGACAAAAATATATCAGTAAATCAAAAATCTTAGTATAAATAAATACCAGTTGATGAAAAGTTTTTAAAGTATTTTAATTAGTTTTTAAATAAATTCACTTTGATTAGAAAATTTTATGCGTAAAATGTTATTAATAAAAGTATTAGCATATTGATGTATGTATAATGTCTAGTCACTTTGAAAAAATTGTAAATAATTACCCTTTTTTTAATCCATATATTATATCTATACTCAAACAAGAGTTTTAAAAAAAATCAAATTGTTTTTAGGTGGTGTTTTAGTTTATAATTTTTTCTTTCAACTTGGCTCATTTAGACTTTGACACATAGTGTGTAATAAATTTAAAAAAAAAACCTATGACATCTAGTTAAATAATTTGAAAGAAAAAGCTTTGAGTGCATGTCTTCTTCATGTAGAATACAAAGATTCTTCAAATAAAAGAAAGGGAATCCTGTTAAAAATTCAACAATCCATTGAAATGAAGTTTCTTTTTTTAAAAGGATGAATACTACTACATCCTTTTTTTACTCTCTGGTAGTTTTGCTGCTTTTGATCCTCATTACCGGCAAAGTTTAACTGCTTGACATCTTATACGTGACTTCAAATGTTGTTTTTCCAAAAAAGCAATTAACAAAAAATAATAATCTTATTTTTTATTAACAATCAAACTTTCCTTTGATGTTAATTTCTTCATTGAAAATAAGATTAATTCCCTTTTTTTTTTCCCTCTAAAAGAGTTTTGTTGCATTCTATTTGAAACAAATACTATCAGAAACAGAATGTTTTACAAAAATTTTTTTTTTTAGTTGATTAATCCGACACTTTTATTCTTTATTTAGCCTAATGTAAAAACTCTTTATGTATTTAAAATTCTTAAGATTTTTTAAAAAAACAGTTAAATAACGAAGTGATGAGTTTTATTTACTTTTAATTTGAAATTTATAAATAATAATCATCTTTTAAAAAAAAAATTAATGCAGATAATTTTTGGATTTGTAGAAAAAAATTAAAAAAATATGTAATAAGGTTTATTTTATTTTTTAATGCAGGAAAGCAGTAGATTTTCTTTTTTAAAAATAGAAAATGCATTTTTATATTATTTTTTTATTATATAATTTTTTTAAATATTTTGTAAAAAAGTTATCAATGCATATTCTAAAAATTCAATTTGTTTCATAAAAAAAAAAAAAACTATTTTTTACACAAATAAAGTAAAAAAAAAAATTTAGAAGGAAAATGTTTGATTAAAATTACTGAATAAATTTTCTAAAAACAAAAAAAAGAAAATCTTTAATTATACAGAATTATATATTTTGTTTTATTTTGAGTGTGAATGACTGAAATTTATAAAATGAATAAATTTTTCATGAACACTGAAACCTTATAATTTTTTGAGTTAAATGATATTTAACTTAACTTTTTTGGTAAAATTTATTATATCAAATATTTAATTTTGAAAATATTTTTATTACACATTTAGTATGTTTACCTTTTGTCTAGAGATAAATTAAGGAAGGAAATTTTTACAAATAAGTAAATGGATAGATAGTGAATTGATTCTTTTAAATCCCTCATTTTCCTCTATTCAAATTTATTTATTTAAATAAGCTTTGACAGTAAATTTGCAATTTATAATTTCAGTTTCGTTTAAAAGTTTCATTGAGACTTATGATTTCATAACAAAAATTCATTGATTTTTAATCACTGCTAATTATACCTGTTTAAAATAATAAATTTTATAAACATATGTAAGACATAAACATTAACGAATAATTAAAATTTATTATACTTAGTTGTTTTCATAATATTTTTGAGTATAAGAATCAACAAGACACTAAGTTCAAATGAGATATGATGATAAAGAAATTTATTTAATTTCTCTCATATATATTTAATTAAAAATAATCTAAAAATTCTATAGCATTTAAGGTGCATAATGTATTAAGCTACCATTAATTCAGTAACCATAATCACTGTGTAAATATATCGAATTTAATGGCGTAACACTTTTCATTTGATGCTACATTTATAATGCAATTTAACCTTCCTCCTGTGATTTTTTGTGTTGTATCTAAACGTCTCATTATCTAAGGATAAGTATGTTTAAAAGGCTGACAGTCTTATTTATCATGGATCATACTAATTAAATGTTTTAAAAATAACTTCTTACACTTACCACATAAAATATGTTATTGGAATTTAAATGAATATCTTAACTTTAAGAATTTACCAAATTGTTTTAAATTTTTTTTTTATTTAATTTTCCGTATGTTTTTATCTTAAAAGTAGAACAAATGTCAAAGAAACATTCAAAACTATATTATTAAAAATACAGAGTCAAATATTTGCATGTGTCTAAAAATCTCTTAAGTGATTAAAAATTTAGTTTTACAGATCCAAAAATATATTTTGAATGTTATTAGGCATAGGATTTACAGAGGAATCAATTTAAACAAATATGATTTATGATTTCTTAATATAAGATATATTTAATATGAGAAATACAGTAAATAAACAAAGGGAAAAAATGATTGCTAAATTTTAAGTGAGATTATAATTTAAGATGTCTGAGCAAAATTTCTGATGAATCAAAATTTAATTTTAATTATTAATCATATCTATTTTATTGTTAAAATAAACGTTCAAAATTATTAGTTTTGTTAAATGTTTGTTAAAAATTGAACATTACTGGAAAAATTGAACATTACTAAACATCACATGAAGATTTACGAAATTATTTAATTTGGGAAACATAAAAAAGGAAATTAAAACTATGAATGCTAATAAAATTTTATAAATTTTTTTTAATTGCCTATTCATCTGGTATATCACATTTAAAACTATTCAAATTCTGTCAATAAATCTATTCTATTCATTACATCTTGTTTAAAAACCCTTAAATGATTCTATTTGTTTGAAACAAACATCCTATAAAGAGCTGGTTAATAAGTGTAAAACTGGTGATAAGGCTTCATATTAGAATATATTTTATTTAAAAATATTCCATTCTATTTGACATTTCTATCAATAATTTATTAACAAAATTAACATAAAAATTAAATTAAAATTTTGTATATTTTAAAAATATATAGAGTATGAGATATATTGTTCGAGGTACGTTACAAAGCTTTTTGGAGAAATGGGGGAATAATATAGTATATTGATTCCAAAAAATTCAAAATAAATGTTTTTTCAGTTATATCATTCAGTGATATATTACATCAATTAATGTTATTTTATTTATTAAAAAAAAAATTATGAGATTTGAATATTAATATTATATTGATTCTAGGTTATATAATGCAACTCTCATGTAGTAAGTACTTCCTTTATTCATAACTAAACCAATCTCTTTGCACTATTTAATAATATAAGGACATCCTTAACATAAGCAATTTCCAGAACATTTTTCATTAAAGTTAAAAGTCCATCTGTTAATTCCACGAATCAATCGCTCATGGTGCTCTGCAGGGAGTTTCGTGAATTCTGAGGACACAATTTATTACTACAGGTTATGTAGTACTTACCCAAATCCCAAGTCTGTAATTAAGAGTAACGACGATGACATTTCCGAATCCAGAGAGCACGGTGCCGTCACGGATTACCACTGCTCCACTCATAAGAGTCTCCATGCAAGAAAACGATTGTTGGAAGTCGGGATGCGTTGCGTTTCTCTGGAATCACAAATGTACAATCAGAGACAAGATTTATGCAATCATTTTTAATCTCAGAAAAGTATTCGTTTGCATGCACTTAACAAAGAAAACAGTACTTAACAGATTAGTTTTTTGACTTTTCTCTAGTTTCGTTTCATTTTTTTAATAAATATTCGAAACTTTGAGAGGAATTTTATAACTAATAAAGAATGAATTTTATAACAACTAATTAAGGGGAATTCTATAATAACTAATAAAGGATGAATTTTTAGGAGGAATTTATAATAACTAATAAAAAATCGAATTACTTTTCGTAAGTAATATTTTGCGTTTGTAAAATTTTACTTAAACTATAATACATTGCAAAAACTTAAAAAAACCATATCTAGACATAACTACACATTTCATATCCATATATGTAAATTTTGTTATATACACAACTCTAAAATAATTATGCATAAATATCAAGAAAACTTTATTTGATATTTTTCACAATTACGAAGTAAAGTACAACAAATTTTAAGAACATTAAAAACCCATAAAAACATTAATCATGCTTAGAATTCATGGAAATGCAATTTTTTTCTTTTACAATACTTTATATATTTCAAAAGAATTTAGATAAGATGTGGTAGTATTATGCACCCGTCAATAAAAATGATGTAATTCCCATAAAGCAATATGTATTTTATTGCTGAAGATAGTTTAAAAGGAGTTTTTAGTAGCTGTTACAAAGTAAGAAATTCATAAAAAAAAAAAATATTTTGTATTAATTGAAAGAGTCAAATTAACATGTATCGTGAGTATTTATGTGCATAATCCTCCTCTCAAATGTATACACAAGCAACAAACCATTGAAAGATAATACACAAACTGCAAAAGCATCGATATATGATATACATACAAATAGAAGAAATATTACAACTAAAAATGTAAGAAATCTAAGTCACTAAATAAGCGTATAACTAGTGTATGAAGAATACACATTTGTGACGGTTTGGTTATCTACCCATGGCATAAAAATTTTATTCGCACCGATGGCTTAATGTGTGATTTTTATTTATATGTTTTTTTTTTTTATAATTTAATGTAGTATTACATATAATATCAAACCACAGATAAACGCAATGAAAAAAATTCTTACACTTACAGATTCTTATATATTTAACTTCTGATAGTTTTTAAGCAAATATAAATGAAATTTATTCCTTCATTTTAATAATTTTGTTACTATATATTTGGTTGTCAACCTAGTCCCATGTACACACATAATTAACTACTAGAGCATAAAGAGAAAATGTATGAAATGAAAAGTTACTATTCTGTCAATGCACATTAGAAAAGATACTTCAATAAAAGAAAGCATAATAATTCTTGTTGCATATTTTATAACTAATTCTCTCGTTGATGAGTTTTTATGATAAATTTATTATTTAAATTATAATTTTACAAATATTTTGTTGTATTTTTAATATTATCTATTTACATATATAGATGAATATTGATATCGAATGCTGTTTTATATTTGAAATGGATATTATGATAGGAAACTGCTTAGTATATATATATGTCAACATTATTGTCGCTTTTTCGATGTTTTATCAAATATTTTACCTAAAAATATGGAATAAACAATTTTTTGCAACTTTTATTCAAACAATCTGAGTTTAAACCAAACAAAATTATGTCATAAATCAAAGAGCAAACTGGAACTAATTACTTCAAAACTTACAAAACCTAACTAACTTAATCAAAAGTATTTCTTTTGCCTTAATAAGTATTTTCATATATTTCTGGAATAAATTTCTCGAAATGATATAGTTATGTTTTTTCAACATTTACGTTTGTAAGAAGAAGTAAGTGTTCAAAATTCTCCCCCTAATGAATTCTTTTATACAACTTATCGAGTATCTTCTTGATGACAGTTTTGCGTGACCAAATTTCGAAAATTTTCCTTGCGAAGGTATTGACCACTCCTTTTTTACAACCTTCTTGAGCTTCAGTTACAACTTCACCTAATGCATACGCTGCCAGAAATAAAACGGTTTTATGTTTGAAAAGCACAGGTATCAGTCATAAAAGGAAAAAGAAAAATGCTTTATGGAAACGCAGTTGGAGGATGGTAGATTCTAAATTATGTAATTCTTTGTGATATCCGTTATTTACGGATTTATACGGAACATTATTTTATCAAAAAAAAAAAAAAAAAAACTATGAGAAGAAATACTTGAATTATTTTAATGGAGGCTTTGTCTTCCCAGCATTCCTCCATGAGAGTCAACAGAAAAGTAGACTCTTTTTTTTTTGCTAAAAATGTAATACATTATGAAAGCATATTTTAGTACCATCCCTGTATTATAAAATCCATATCTAATGCATGCGCAACAATTCCATAACCATTATACTAAATGGGATCACAAATTCTTGGAAAATTTTAAATAATTCTATTATTGAAATTCACAAAAGTTTTTAGATCGTACGTAAAAAAATTATAATTAAATATTAAATTAACTTAAAAATTAAATTTTAAATTTGATTTTATGTAGCTATAAATGTGCATACAAATAGTAATTTTACCAAAAATTATGTTCATATAATTATGAATAATTTTCTCTCGGGTACAAAGTATTAAATGAAACAACCTAAGTTTGAGAAAAATGTTTTTAAATAACTACTCCTCATTGCTATATTTAATAAATATAAAAGTAATCTCCCGTAATAGAGAATATAAAAATTATTTCAAGGGATTATTACTTTCTTAAAATATTTTCCTTTTTAGCAAAATTATTAATAAATAAGATATAACACTGAGTGAAAATATATATATAAGTAATTTGAATAATGAAGTTTTTGGACATTAAAGAAATTAATTTAATTACAAATAATCCTATTAACCCTATTGATTGTTTAATTTAATGAAAAATAATCCTATTAAACATTTTATTTTTATTTTTAAATTTGTGTTTTACTGGGAGTGTTTTGAAATTAATAAATATTCAATAATAAGAAAAATTTAACTTTCTCCAATTAAAATTTAGTATATTTCACTATAGCTTATTAAAATTTTATTTTGGTAAATTGATTACACAATTATTTTTGATTTAACATCCTAGTAATTTGGTATGGTCATAAGATTATTTTAAGTTAAATTACTCTTATATAATAACTTAAAATATTTCAACAGTTAAAAAAAAGCTGACTTTAGTAGAAAGTTTGATAATTTTAAACGATATTATAGACTTTGGTATATTTATATGATTTTTCTGAATGGGGATATTGAAGGTTTAATGTATAAATTCAAATAAAGAATTGAGTTTAGATTCAAATGTGTGTAAGAAACTGATTGAACAAAAAACTTTATTTGTAAAGTTAGAAATTTATTTAAGTAGAATTTTTTTTATGTACATCACATTTAAATCGCTTGCTATAAAACATTAAAATGTTCTATTCGGGTTTTTTTTCTCAGCTGCATACATGATTCAGAATGAATAGAAGACTCTAATTAAATATTTAATTGAAATTTTTAAATGAAACATATTACTTTTTAAAAAATAAATAACTAGATGTAAACGAACAATTTAAAAAATCCTATTAAATTCATTTAATTGAAAGTTGTTTATCTAACTATTTTAATTCGTACACTTAACTATCAAATACACCTAAATAAATTATAAATTTCAAATTTATTTGGTTAATAATAACAGAAATATCATACTATAAAATAATTTTCAATTTTAATGATTAAATGAACATAGAAAAAAAAATCTTCGACATTTTAATTATTTACTTTTCCATAAACATTTAAATCTAAGATTCCCAACTCATTTATATTCAAAGCTATAAAATTTTTAAGATTAATGCAATTTTTTTTATTTTTGCTATTTCCTTTATTTCATACAAAATCAAATATTCAAAATTAATGGTACTTCTTACCAAATATTTTACTTTTTTAAATCTATTACTGAGAATATAAAAACAGAAATGGTAAAATGAATTACCCAAAATTTAAAAGCTTTTAATTTAATCTGTTTGTTTACTTGTCAACAATATTTTCTATTTCTCGAACTAGTTTAATAAAAGAAAAGAGAACAAACTGTTTTTGATTTACTCTTTATTATTTGTAAAAAAAATGCTGCATTTAACTTGAAGTTTAAAAGTTGAACTGATAAGATTTAAACCGTCAGATTATGAATGTATAGCAGGATTTATCCGAAATAGGATTATTAGATTAAGAATTTAGGAAAACCCCTTTCTAATTCATTGTTTCACGCTTGCAGATTAGCAAAGATAGAGAAGAAGTATTCTTTAATGTTTTTTTTATTTATCTTATTTCGAAAACAAATTATTTTTCTGATAGCGGGTGAGGAATAAATGAATTTTTAGCATAAAAATTCATTGTCATATCACTTTTTAGAAAAACTCGTATACGTCAAATGTAAACAATCTTTATTCTAAACAAAATATCTAATCTGCATTAAATTAAGATTTATAAATAAAAATGGAGTGCATGATAAAATAAAAGACGACTTGATTAAGATCTTACAAATATGAATGATATATGCATTATATTAAATTTATATACAAATTTAATTAATGAAAGTCGTATTCAAGTTTTTATAATAATTCAGTTTCAATATCAGCTTTACAAATTCTCGAATTTCGCTTTCAAAACTCACTTTTTGGCAATATTGAATATTGATTAAATATTTTATTCTATATAAAATATTTAATCTAAGAAATTAAGATTTTATTAAGTAAAAAAAAGGAGCACATGATAAAATAAAAAATATACTTTAATAAGATCATAAAATATGAATGATATATGTATTATATTAAATTTATATACAAGTTTAATTAATAAAAGTATTATTCAAGCTTTCATATTCATTCAGTTTTATTATCAACTTTACAAAAAATAAAACAAAGTTAAAAACAATTTTTTGGCAATATTGATCAAAAACTCTTCGTAAAATTATATAATTGAATATTTAATTTAAATCCAATATTTTCAGTATATTTTCTACAAAATAATTAAAAAATTATATAAAACAGGGTAAGAAATAAATATTTCTGAATATTTTTAAAAGTAATTAATGAATAAATAATGAATGAAGATGTAAAATTTGTAAAGTAAGAAAATAATTTTTAATTCATGATATTAAAATTATCACTCATCTTCTGGTAAGTTAAAAAGAATATATAAGAAACTCAGAAAATACAAATTGTTATTTATTTTTGGATTAATTAAAAGTGAAAAATCTTTGAACCCATGGAGTCTGAAAGATTTTTTTCATTTTTAAATGATTTATAAAATAGAATCTACTATCTACTTCTTCGTTATTTACGGCAAATTAATATCAAGCTATTTCACATATTATAAACAAATAAGAAAAAATATTTCAAAAATTTACAATTTTTACGAGCATATTATTGCGAATATTTTGAATGTTTTATCGCAAGAACAAAAATTTGATTTAACAAAATATAATATGCAGTCTTGTATAAATAACAATGTATTATTTCCAGAGAAAAGGCATCTAATCTAAAAAAGGAAAACATTGTAATATAGATATAATTAGTTTATCCCCTCAAGCGTAAAAGGCTAAACAAAAACATTTTTTCCCTCTAGTACACAATGACACCATCCATAAAGATATGTTGGTAATTAATTTTTGTCTATGTAAGCTTAGAAATTTTGTTTCGTTACTTACATCAATGCAAAAAAATTCTTTTTCAATATTCTGTTAAAAAATAAAAGCTGAATTAAAGACCACTGAATTGCACATTAAAAAAATTTAAACTCATAAAATAGTTCAACCATAAAAATGGTATAACGTATAAATATTTCTGCAGAACAAAGTTTCCTAGCAACAAATTATTAATAGATATTTAACATTTATGAAAAAAATAGGCATTAATTAAATGAATTTTTAGTTTTAAAATATAAAAGGCATTGCATTTTTAATAATTTGTAAACTATTTTTTTGCAAGAAATGTATTTTTCTTAAAATTTTTTTTTTTGAAAAAAATTGTAAACAGAATTTCTCCTTGTTTATTCCTCTATGAAAATTTCCCAAATCACTGGAATATTTTGAATCTGAGTAAACAAATTAAAAAAAAATTAAAATATGATAATAAAAGCTGAATTAAGAACACTGGATTGCACGTTAAAAAAATTAAAACTCTTAAATTAGCTTAACAATAAAAATGGTGTAACGTGCATATATTTCTGCAGAACAAAGTTTACTAGCAACAAATTATGAATGAATGTTTAATATTTATGAAAACAATATACATTACTTAAATGACTTCATTTTTAGCAGATAACAGGCATTACATTTTTAATAATTTTTAAACTATTCTTACAAGAAATGCATTTTTCTTAAAAGATTTTTAAAAAGAAAATTTCAAAGAAGAATTTCATCTTGTTTATTCCTTTACAAAAAATTACCAAATCACTGAAATATTTTGAAACAGAGTAAAACAAATTTATAAAAAATAAAATATGATAATAAAAGCTGAATTGAAACCATTGGATTGCACATTAAAAAAAATTAAAACTCGTAAAGTATTTCAACCATAAAAATGGTGTAACGTACGCATATTTCTACAGAACAAAGTTTTCTTGCAAAAAATATTATGAATGAATATTTAATATTCATGAAAAATATGCATAATTTAAATGACTTTTATTTTTAGCAGACAACAGGCATTACATTTTTAATAATTTTTGGCAACGTGCACTGAACTTGATTTTTATAACTTTTAACTCTGACAAATTTACCAAGGCTAAATCGTATTGCTTGAGTTCTTATGGCGGATATCGCTGCAGTTTAATGCTGGGAAAAAATATTTTTAATAATTTTTAAACTATTCTTATAAGAAATGTATTTCTGTTACAAATTTTTTAAAAGAAACATTCCAAAACAGAATTTCATCTTGTTTATTCCCTCTACGAACATTCACCAAATCACTGGAATATTTTGAAACTGAGTAAACAAATTTGCAAAAAATAAAATACGTTATAATTTAAAATTTACAAATATCAGCCTATTTTACAGCGCATCGTTTATTGAAATTTTATTTTTCGGTTAAAATGAATTTCCCTTATACATAGAAAATGAAATACAAGAAGAAGCATTTCAACTTTCATTATAAAGCTCTGTTTTACTCCCCACAAGAGAAAAAGATCACTATGTAAAAATATGCTAAACCCACGATGAACGTAAACGAGAAACAGCAAAATATTCTGCAGGACTAACATATATCTGATTTTCGAGGCCTACTTTCGATGTCGCTTTTTATCAGGAACAAAACGCATTTTCTTCAGTATAAAGCTTTCAATACACCTGATAAAGATTTATTGTTCCATTCGGTTCCAATTTTTACCATTTTTTCCCTCTAGGTTGTTAAGAGATTTGGTATACAGCGGACAATTGCTTTTCTAAAAATTTAAATTTATAGATATACAATATTTTATTGATTTTTGTAAAGATTTCGCTAAAGTTTTCTTTCTTGTTTTATAGCCTTTCGTTGTCGAACAACCATGTATGTTTCGTTATATGGATTATTTTTTCATTTTTCTTTTAACAGATATTGCGTTTCAATCTCTCAAACTTCTATTGTGAAGCAAAAATTTTTAATGCAACCTTCATAAGAATGTCTCTGTGCTTGTAAAATAATTTTCCATAAAATATGCAATACACAAGATATATTTGAAAATAATTTGAAATTATTTTAAATATTGTAAAACCAATTTCTTTGCATATACATCTGACATAAAATGGTTGAGAATGTGAATTATAGAATATTACATGTCATAAATATTTGATGGTGGTATGTCAAAAATAATATTGTAAATTTATTCCATATAACTTAAATTATATATTTTTCATGTTCAATATATATGAGTTTTAATGATTATAAAGATGATGATTTGATTTAATAATGTTTTTGATATAGTTACGTATAGGACCATATATGCTTTCGGTTTCAGAATGTATTATTTGCAATAAACACACTATTTCATAATAATTGTAAAAGGTAAAAAGTATTTTTTATACAAACTAAATTGATTCAATATGCCTATCGTTATTCATGGAAGAATATTTTGAAATTTAATGCTTATTATTATACATTATTTGTTGTTTTTCAAAAATATATCATTTTAATATATTTATACAACTTTTCTGTACTTTTTTCTTATATACTTTCACAATTGAAACACACTGCTCCAAAACTCTAACACTCTTTTAAAGTGAAGAAATTTTCCATTTGTCATCTAAGTTTCTGAGCATAATTTTTCTACAAGTGCTACTGAATTTCAGCTTTTAACTGCTACTAATTAATAAATGAAATGCACACATCATAAACTTACAATTTCGAAGGAATACGATACAGTTATGGCATATTCATAAACATGGTCTTCATTAATTTCTGAAAATGTCACCTGCAATTAATTTCCATGCCAAAGAATGGAATGTTGTGAAGCAGATTTTTAATTAGTGCGTAAATGAAGCGGGATCCCAGTAATGCAGTGATTCATTGGCCTTGCTTGCAAAATTCTGACTATGGATTTAATCTGAACCAATGCAAAGTCATTCATTCTTTAATAAGCTTACTCGGGTTCTATAACTAAAATATGCGTTAAAGTAAATCCTTTTGTTTGACAATAATTTAGTCCATTTCACAAAAATCATTTATAACTCAGAGAATTTGCAACCTTTGAACATATTCATTCCGATTCCCTCTTTTCAGCGTAGTTAATCAATCATTTTGCAGAAATCATTAAACAAAGCCACTGCTGATGTCAATATAAATGTTTTAAAACTCATTTAGATATTCACAGTATATTTCAGTTTGACTTCACGTGAAGATCACTTTGTAACCATCATATTACTACACCGGAATGTAGTCATGAAATGATTAATAATAAAATAAATTAAAATGAAAGATAATAAAGATAAAGAAAGGAAAATAAAAGAATGAATGAAAGACAATGAATGAAAATAAAAGATAATGAAACTGAAATGAAAGTGTATTTGGAAAGTTTAATTTAATAATATTTTAACATGGAACGTTTAAAGTTTTTTAGGATGCAGCTATTATTAAAAGCACTAATAACTGGTCTTTAAAATTTCACTTAATTTTTCTCATAAGAAAAATTTCTAAAAATTTATATGAATGACTAATGTTATACATCATGTAATGAAATTAAAAAAAAAAAAAATAAAGAAATGAGAAAAGGGAGTCTGTTAATAATTTATTTTTTTCCCGTAAAATAATCTGCCCACATACTCACAGGTTATGTTTTATGTTTTTATATGCAACTAAAAATATGTCCGAATACTCAAATAAATCTCCTTTTTTTAGTAGTATTTCAAAAGAGGACTGAATTTAAAAGTAATCATATCGCCAAAAAATATTTAAAATTCTATATAAGAACTGATATTTGTAATACGAAAAACTAATGAAGTATTTGTAATATTATTTATAATTCGAATAAATCTAAATGAATAATATTTATTGAAAATTTTGGCATTCAAATTGATTTTTAACTGTTTCGAAAAAACAATTAAAATTGCAATACTAAAACAGTGAAATATATTTCACAATTACAATATATATAAATCATACAATAATAAATCTTTGATTTTTATTTATTATGATTAATTATAATATTATGATTATTATAATATTATGATTAATTATAATTATATATTTGATTAATATTGTGTAATCTACTTTTTTATTCAATTCTTTCTAATATCCTTGGGGCAGTTCAGCAATCTTTTTGCTTTTTTAAATAACCAAAATGCATAAATGAATGGGCCGAAAAATCCATTCAATTTCCTGTTTACACATAATTAATAAGTGAGCAATTCTCCAGTTATGATTTATTTGGTTCAAATACCTCTCCATTGTATCTTCAAAGTAGAGTAGCAACCTGCGTTTATGTGAAACGCGAGAATATACTTGGTCCTAGGTTTCGTGAAAAGATTATCCGTGGTTAAAAGGTCTCTAAAGGTAAATTCGCAAAAGGAACGCACTAATCGTCGAATAATTGGGAGATAAATGCCTTCATGTTTGGGTACAATTATCTCCAAATGTGCTTGTCTGAGCAAGAGTACATTATCTTTATCTTTGCATTTGAATGAAATCCCATTCTGTAGAGGTATTGTGTAAACGATTATTTAAACGATAGTTTTGCTCCAAAACAATAGAATTACAAATGACTGATAAAACATTGTTGGATAAGATGATGAATGATTGAATATTATTTCAGAATACAAAGGAACGAATAAAACATAATACTTCGTTGTTTTGTCTTTTTATACATTTTTGCGTAAAACAATTAGAAACAAAGAATAATGCAACAACACATTTTTCAATATTTTATCTACTTTTGAGTTCCTTTTTTTAAAAAAAAATGTTTCAAAAGGTTTTACTAATTTTTTTAACGAAAGAACTACTTTATTATATCATTTAAAATTTTCATACTTAGCCTTTTTTATCATATAACTAATCGCAACGATGTCCACTGTAATTTTGTTTACATTCTTAAAACTTTAATTTTTAATTTTTTTAATATTTGTTATTTTAGTCAATGTCTGTTTTCAGGAGCAAAATAACGAGTTATGAAAGGTGAATATTTTTATGATGAGGTAATTGTGTGTAAACGATTATTTAAACGATAGTTTTGTTTTACAACAATTAAATTACAAATGACTGATAAAACATTGTTGAATAAGATGATGAATGTTTGAATATTATTTTTGAAATGCCATGCAAACGATATTATGATGATAGTTAAATATTTATTCATAATTACAGAAACCTATTTTTTCGTGGTTATAAAATATGAATTTTATGATTTGTTAGTTTTAAACAGATTTAAAAATTAATCAAACAATTAATAAAAAATGACCCATAACATTATAAGATATTTAAAAATAAAAGAGGGTATCTATTTAAGATACATGTAACTAATATAATTAAATAATTGCATTGCTTTATGACATAATGTTATAAAATTTCTTGTTATAAATTATGTTAATTAATTTCTTGATATTTAAAAGGATGTGCACTTTTATAAATTTTTAGTTTAAAAATTTATCCTGTTATAAAAATATTTATTAATAATTTCAATTCATTAATTTTAAAAGGTTGTTCAGTTCCATAAATCCTATTAATTTTTAAGAGGGATTCTAGTTAAGATACATGCAACTAATATGATTAACTAATTGCATTGCTTTTATGTTATAATTTTATAAAATTTCTTGTTAAAAATAAAAAAAAATTAATTTCTTGATAATATAATCGGTGTACACTTTATAAATTTTAGTTTAAAACTTTTCTTGTTATAAAAATATTAAATTCACTGACAGAACAATTTATATTAATTAATTTTTAAAAGGCTGTTCAGTATAATTAAGCAAAATAAACAAAATCTTATATGCAGTAACGATACTGAGATATCTTTACTGAAATATTGTTCTATCTATTCTATAACAAAAGTGACTTGTAGTTATCAGACATTATTGCTAAAAGAGTTTATTCGATAAATAGGGTAGAGGAAAAAGAAACTTACTTAGTTTCGGAAAGGATAGATGCCATACTTTCTTAAGCTTGATAGTAATCTCGTGTCCAGAATAAAGACA
>BPLR01014712.1:0-47365 GCA_021605095.1 Caerostris extrusa
CACTTATGTATGCTTCATTTATGTATACCATAAACAATCCAACGACAGGTGATGAAGAGAGGCATGTTGAGGATAATTAGAGTATCGTGCGTTAGAAAGCTCAAAAAAATTCCTGCCTATTGATGTAACAAGTTTTTTTTTTTTTTTATTTGATGTGAAAGAAGTTCTGCATTTTATTTATTTATTTTTTTTTGTAAAAATATACATCAAATACAAAATTTTGTATTTTTTCTATAATGGTTATTGCTTTCGTTCTTTTCATTAAAATCATCTTTAATTTATTCTAAATTTTCTTTATTTGAAATTGGTTTGAATTTTAAATAGTTATATTTATATGAATTTTTAATTAGGTATATGTATTTAAATTTTAAATATGCATATGTTATAAAAAGAGATGTTTTAGGGTGCTAAATTTTCATTTTTGATGAAAATGTTTGTTTAGATGTTTTGACTGCACTGTTGTTTTTGTATGGCCTAAATTTATCAATTTTCTTCTGGCAAATAAATTGACTTTCCTTCAGAAAGGAAACGTATAATGTGCTTTAAATATCGGCATGTGCTTTAAATATCGGCATTTGCATGTTTTCCCGTTCTATAAGTAGTGAGAATCTATTTCGTTTTCATCATTCTGTCAGTTCTTCGTCCTCATTCAAAACTTGCATTATTTTGGCACATGTTGGAATCTCGTTTTGTTTATTGTAAACGGAATCTTTCCTTTTCATAGTTGTAAAAGTGAAGTCATCATACTTGTTTAATCGTGCTTCTTTTTCAAAGGGTGTACGCCTTTTTGCATGAACCTTATTTCGTATGGGCATTGTACTGGAAAAAGAAACACGACTTTAATTTTTGATGTAATGTTGAACAGTTCAGTGTGCGACTTTTTTTTGGATATTTTTCTTTAATTGTTAGAAAATATTCAATACAATCACTTTCGCAGAGGCCTTTTTTTTTTTTGTTAAAGCCCAAATGGATAGATAGTTGGCATGTTCGCAATCTAAAATTCATGAGTTGAAATAGATAAAAAAAAAAAAAATTCTAAAGTCTGAAAAATTCAAACATTCCACGGGCAATAAAAAGTATAAATATTAGAATAATAAAGATTCAGATCTATGTAGTTGATTTGACGGAGCTCACTAATCCCGAGATATGCAATCATTTAACAATACAAAGATCTTGCCCAGAAAAAATTGTCTTAAATTTAACGTGAAATTTTATGAAATAATAAATAATGAAAAAAATAAATGCAGTATTATTAAAAGAAAGCAAATAAAAATGTAAACCACGGTGAGGAAAGGGAAACTCTCAAAAATTACAATAAAATATCACACGGTGTTTTAATAATGTCGGTCGATTCAAATTTATCGCTATACTGGACAGCAAAGTTTTCGTGATCACTAACTCATTGTTAGACTTATTGGTAACAAAGGCTATCGACAGAGCTTGCATAAAATAACCCAATTTCTCCAAATTATTGGTAGCTTGCTGCATTCAAGGTCGAAAAGGTTAAGGAAGGCTATCATGATACTATTTAATTCTTTAAATAGAGGCAGTGGTGCAAGAAGGTCTATTTGTTGTGTGTCAGGAAAGATGGTTAGGGGAAGTCATAGTACTGCCGCCTACTGAGAAAATGGCATCAGTGGAGAAGTAGGTTTAAAAGTATAGGTGCTGGGTCTTGAGATAACAGAAAACTGGAGAATTGTTGTTTCTTATACTGAAGCCTTGGAAAAGCAAGACATCCTTTTCAAGAAGAGGAAGTGTCCTAAGCCTTGATACAGGTACGATCAGGAATTTTCTCTTTGATGTTGCATTACCCAGTTGCCTCTACATTTGAGGCATCTACAAGGTGATGGACAATTAAAAAGAACTTGTCATATCAAAAATATCCCTTACATTTGCCATAGGATTAAGTTTAATTAGAAATGTAGGTAGAGGTTTCTTAGATTTGAATTTTTTAAGCTAGGCTACTACTAACAACCGATAAAACCCACGTTAAACTGTAGGTCCCGGTCTGTTTAGCCGGGTGTGCAAGATGACCATAGAGCGACAAACTTTGACAACAGATAAAGTTTTGTCCGACAGTTTCTTTTTCATTACAACATTAAAATATCAACATAAAGTCCCTTGATCACAACCTTGAGCTTGATCACTCAGTATTCTAGTCAGGCAATTGGTGATCTTACGATAGGAGTCTTCTTCATTGGGAAAATTTTGATATAACTCTCCTTTGTCAGTTTTCAGTGCAAATTTCCTGTAAAGTCAATGTGTGGTTCGCCGTCAGGGCCAGTAGGATAGGTTCAAAGAAGCTTGAGTAGGGACTTCTTCCCCTGGTTGTATTTAAGTAATGTCGGTAAAATTGTTGTTTGTTATATGGTATGTTGAATGATAGGAGATGGACGTTGTTTTATGGATAGGATGTTATATTTCATGGACGGAGATATTAATCCATTAGAATAATTTAACTTATATTTTAAGGATTTAATGATAGGGTCCGCAAGTCTTCTGATAACCTTATTTACATCACTGTTGACAACATTATTGGCAATAGCAGAATTTTCATCAGTGTTAATAGCAATAGAATTTTTATTATAATTATTATCATGGACTGATTAACTGGGCAAGAACTAAGTGAAACTAACTGATCGTTTTCCTCCTCATAAAGGATGGAGTATTGTTGCAGCTCCTTAATCAGTTTTGCATGGGCTTGATAGTGAGAAGCATCTTTAAGGAAAGTGTTTTGCCCATTAATAACCTATTATAGATAAGATATCCTTGCTTTTAAGGTCGTACTTCTTAAATTCAGTGTCCTAAATTTCTGCGTGTGTAATTTGTTCAGGTATAGAATCAGCTGGAGGTTCATTAATCTGAAATAGTCTTAAAGGCAGTTCAATTCTAAGACAAGCACTTTCGGTTCCCTCGATTGGTCCTGAGAAGGACCAGTCAACATTCCAAACGTAATTTTTCATGTCTTCCCTGATCAATAAAATGCCAGTTTCTGTATTCATGGTCAATATCTGTGTAAAATCGATAGCCGGCATACCAGCATGATTCTATCTAATAATAAATATTCAGAGGCAAGCTGATGTTTTTGGTTCGGCTTGATTTGTCACTCTACGATTATTTTGTGCACACGAGGACTAAACAGACAGGGACCTACAGTTTAAAGTGGATTCCGAACAATTAACAAACATCCATGCCACTGCCAGCTAATGTTTTTAAATGGGAACGGCGGTTAAATTATGCGCATTGTCAGTGTTTTTCCCAATCCATCATTTGGGGTTACTACAAAATATGATGGAATGAAAGTTGAAAAATTAATGAAATCCTCAAGGAATAGTTGAATAATATTAATCACTTTTGAATATGTTGTTCAACACGTTTTTTTTTTTTTTTTTTTTGCCGCATTGTCTGACGAACTATTTTTTTCTGCGAATGCATCATTATTATAACATAAGTAACGTAGTCAACTTGGTTGTTTAACAACCAAGTTGACTACGTTATTGACTACCATGTTGACCAACAGTCTAACAGCAGTGGAAGACAAACAGCTGTGTTATCCACTGGAGAGCCCATCCATGTTATTTGAGGGGTTGAATACTGAAATTGTAAATAAATCAAAACAAATTAGCAGAACTAAGTAAATGATAAGAATGAAATAAACATAAAATAGCAAAAAGTGAAGCGACTGTGAAGAAAAAGATATTGAACAAATATGCAAAAAGCAGAAGTACAATGAAATTGGAATTAATTGAAAATGACGAGGTCTTCTCGACGATTAAAACAAAAATAATAAAGACAAATGTATGGAAGCACAGATTATGGGAAACCTCGGATAGTGATACCCGTAAACATCTAAAATATATTCGCCCCAAGGGATGTAAATAAAATAACAATTACTTAAAATTTTTTTATTAGATTGAGCTAATAAATGTATACTACCTTAACGGCAGTCCTCTGTCAACCAGTTTTCAAAGTTTACGAAATATTAATAAAAGCATTTTATTGATTAATGAAACTTTAATTTCTTCAATTTTTATTTTTAAAAAAGTATAGTCATCACTGCGACAATGAGTACAGGTTCTTAGTAGTAAAATTAAATTTTTCTATTTCATGAAAAAATTTGAATAGTGGATGACAGCACAAGATATAAGTTTTTGTATGTTGAAGATAAATACAACATTATTTGAGTAAATATTGATAAATATGCGTTTAAATAGAAATAAATTTTAAAAAATAATATTTTTTTCCCTTTTCTAGAAAGTACCTAGTGAACCCCACCCCAAATTATATTTCATGGTAAGAGAAAGTCTTTTTTTCTAAAGGGCATATGGTCTCTAAACCCTAACTGCCCCCATTCTGTGGCCACGAGATAGATCTTGCTTCATCAATTACATTTTCAATGGTGTTTTATTAGCTGCCATCCTCGATGCTCCTTCCGAAAAGCCCTCTCCGCTCCCGAAAGGGCCTGCTTTCATCAATGTCTTCCTTGGTTAAGGGCCTCCAGGCATCACTGCGTCTCCAGCGGTCCCCTGGAGAAATCATTCCATCTCTACATTCCAAAGCACAGATTACCTCTTTACAGAGGATATGCAATTGTGTGAGGTAATCGATCCCCTGTTCTAAGTAATGTATCTTGATAAGTAATCATACTACAACACAGCGTACAATGCAATCCTGTTGGAGAGATCAATGTATCATACGGAAACTTTACTAGAGAGGTATAAAAAGTAAGTGATCGTATATAAGGAAATAATAAAGATTATTGCGTTGCAGTTGTGTATTTCCTTAGAATTCCCTTTCCCACATCTCTTGTTAGCTCTCTATTCCTGTTAATATTTTTTCTAATTTATTATTTACTTGTGTAGTTGTAGTTGTGTTTCTGAACTCTATATTCAATTTCATTCACAATAAAATAATAATAAATAAATAAATACAAGCGTTATGCTCATTTTGACTGAATATTCAAAGAAAGGCGATTAGAAATTGCCACTATTGTCAACGGCGATACCCCATTGTAAGATAGATCTTAGTCAATAGTTTTATATATGAATAAAAACTATTTGCAATTGTTGTCGAAATATTTTCTGAACATATAAAAGATGCATTTTTTTAAAGTATCTTTTCACAACAAATGAATTGAAGTTTTGAAGTTTTGTAAGCGACAAGTTGTTAAGAGTACAAAAGCAAAATTACATTACATACTGGCTTTTCTTTCACTTACTGCGGCGACATCTATTATGATGTCTTATTCTGAACCAGGAAATCTGCATACCTTGTTATCTTCTTCTAGTGTGTATGCATGTGCACATGTAATGTGTGTTGTTGCCATACGAAATCATGTGCATTTGCGTGTGCATGCATATATAAATGCATGTGTTCTTGGATACTTGTGTAAGTATGTGTGTATGTATGGGCTTACGCACATATATACATACTCACTTCAGATACATATGCACATGCATAATTTTAGGTAATCGCACATGCATTCATATGCATATATGCATATTTATAGACACATACAGACATTTTACACATGTACCATATACATTTACACGAACAGTGACATCATACAATGACTTGCAGATGCCCATTGCATACACATATGAACGCACATATGAACACATTCATTTGCAACAACATACGTACACACGCACTCATGAATACTACATGTGTGCATTATATATATTCACATATAATCATACAACGCACAAATTTATAAATAAAGACATAAACATGCATACACACATGCAAACACACATATATAAATAAACATACATAAATACACAAATACGCACACATACATACACCGAAGTACTGCACGCATGCATATACACAAACATAAATGCTTACGAACATAAATACATTCACACAAATATATATGCATACATTTACATTCGCATATATCCAAACGCGCGCAGGTGTGTACATGCATACACCATGGTATACACAAATATACACGCAAAAACTTACACTGGTAAACGAGCATATAATACACTCATGCAAATGTATACTCGCACATAATTATGCTTTCCGAAAAAAAAAAAAAAAAAAAAAACAGATTAACATATGCATACTCTCGTGCATATTTAAGTATGCATCTTTTCCCAGACATTTAACATTATTATTGATACAGAACTACTTATTTAGACGTACATATGATATACTTCTTTACAAAGATATTATAGTACATAATACATATTGTGTATTAACAAAAATAAAATCCTGATTTTGAGAGGGAGGAATTTAATTTGTAAATAGATGATTTTTTACTGCCAAACCTTTATTTATGAAATGGATACAATGATTTGTATAAAATTAAATTTGAACATGTTAATTTACATTATAGCTATCGAACAATTAAATATGAACTAATAAACCTCGGATTCTAATAATGTATAAAACAATTTTTTATATATTTATGAAAAACGTGATGTTTAGCCTATCATATAAATATTCAATTCAAATTTTCATATACCATTTGAATTAGATACTTACACTCAAGAGCCAAAACATTACGACCACCCCTACATTTTGCAATGAACTCGCCTGGATGACGTGGAAGGCACGTGATCAGGTGGAAGTGGTATTTAACTGCTGCTGGAGAGTCTAAAGAATAATTCTTTCACCTACTTCTGTGTGTGATGGGAAAGGCTGCGGATCTAAGCGACTTTGATAGAGGGCAGATTGTAATGGCTCGAAGGCTCGGAACAAGTATTTCCGAAACTGCACGACTCGTGGGTTGTTCGCGATCTGCAGTTGTTAGTACTTATGCAAAGTGGAGGAATGACGGTGAAACCAGCAGTAGACGACATGCTGACAGCCCAATACAATGCAGAGCCAAGTAGAATAGTATCGGAGCACACTGTTCAGCGGACACTGTTGGATATGGGGCTACTCAGCAAACGTCCCACTCGTGTGCCTTTGTTGACCAAGCGTCATCGCCAACTGCTCCTGCGCTGGGCCCGGGTACATCGTGACTGGTCCATGGTCCCGAAAATCCACTAAGAATGAAAAATCTGATTTCTATATACCTCTAAAACTAAAGAATGCATAGAAAATTGTATAGCAGGCTCATAAGCAAAACACCCAATAGTTTATCTACATAGATTCAAATCCTTCCCATGGCCCGCACGAAAAATGCTATGCGTCGAGAATTCACCCTTATTCAGTCTGTTTCGAAGGCAATTTTAGGCTCGCATTTTTCAGACACTTTAAGGATCTGCTCTTATAACAAAATATTCGAGCTTATTATTTTTTATATGGGTAATTTTGAGAAATTTGACGAAAATAATTCCGTAATTTTTATTTATTAGTGTTAATTCGTATAGTCATAAAAAAAATTGACACCACGCTTATGCAAGCAGACAATATTTTTATGTTGTACAGTGTATTTTTTATTTTTAAGAAGAAAGATTCTTGCAAATTGAAACAAACAAGTATTATAAAAAAAAATTTTTTAAAGTCAATTCCTACTTCTTTTTTCACCATATTGCAGAAAGTACTTTATAAATAATTTTCATTCATTTTTTAAGTTTATATGGCGCCATCTATTGGCAGATATATGCAACTTAAATCTAAAAAAAAAAAAAACCTAAAATTAATAAATTAAATTACTGAATTAATATTTGAAAAAACTGTATTAACATCAAGTGTCATCCACTACAAGTTCAAAAAATGTATTTGTACTTGAGAGGAGGAATAAAAAGTATTTTATTAACAATTGAAAACTTGAACAAGATATATATAGGGAGAGTGTGAGCTAATAGAAGGAATTGAATAAAACAAACATAATTTAATTCAAAAACCAAAATTCTTAATTAATTTGAATACTATAATTTTATCAATGGGGATTAGAGCAGAAAATGTTCTGGTTCAAATGATTTAAACACTATTCTATTAGTTTTTAATATTTACAGCGAGAAAATATCTGTGTGTCGTGGAGAGACATCTTCCAGTTTTCTACAGAAGGAGTTGGCTTAGGACAAGAGTTTATTAAATTGAACTTGTTTATTTTGATTTTTATCGTATTGTTTTATTGTGTTGCAATTTGTATCATTACTTTATTCAAATAGAAGCTAATATTTAAAGAGGGCACTTTTGGAAGAGAACACTGATTCATATCTCATTGAAAGTTCATACAAAAAAAATAAGTGGTTATCATCTTGCCAGAACAGATTGTGACTATGCAATAAGTTCTGTGGAAATTCGAAGTTATATTAAGGAAATTTAATCAAATCCTTTTCTATTATACTTAAAATAACCATTAACAAAAGTTTTCTGAAAACTAAAATGTGATTAAAATGTGATTTGGGTAGAATCACGTATTAATTCCTTTCTCGCTACATAAAAAGAGTTTATAAATGTGAATGAATTTCCGTGTAATTTTATATTAAGAAGACGTTTATTTTATCTAAATGCTATATATTTTATCACAATTATATTTTGAACAAATTCCAATAAAAATTTCAGAAACAATAATACGCTAGCGTTTCATTTTAAATACTTTAAAAGGAATAATTGTACATCTTCATTATTAATTGGGTTTAATGTTTTAGAACTATTAAATAATTGTTATGAGACAGACATGATACATTTAGACTCAAATTTACCTTTTGACAACAAATAGCGAATATTTACAATAGAAGTTATCATATTAAGATTATATACGTAATAACATATAAAATACTGTACATATAAAATGATAGTATCATAGAAATTATCATTTTTTACGTACAGTTTTAATAAAAGCTAATTTATTTGAACAAACTACACAAATGGGAAATAATTTTTTATGAAGATTCTGTACAGTAATTAGTTATGATAAAATTTAAATAAATTATTTTATTAAAACATAAACCATTAATTGTTATTTTTTATAGTTAATGAAATTTGTAATTTAAAAATTAAATTGAATTTGTTGGCGTCTAATCGCAAATACAACAGGCTGCGTAATGCTAAATTAGCAAACTGTGAGGGCGATTTGATAGAGCGCTTGCGTCGAAGAAAAGCACTTGAATCGATTAATAAATTAATCGATGCAGTAATTGCTTTTGACGAGCGCCTGTCAGAGGTGCCTTTAGGCTCGTAATGACCGCCAGTTTAGAAGATGTGACTGCGCCCAAGTGTTTTGAACTTCATACCAGTTTTTTAAGAATTGATTCATTCAAATTAGGCGTTATTATGTGATCGAACTATTATACATAGTATGCTTTGAGTTATTTACTCGAGTTTGCTTTTATACATCCATAAGAATGAGAACATCAAAAGGAGTTGGCGGAATGGATTGTATCAAGAACAAATGATTGAAATGGCAATATTATTATGTAGTAGAGGGAGATGGTGTGCATCCTTCTCAACCCAGAAATAGACCCCCCAGTTTATTGTTGAATCATTCGAGAAGCGCTGACACCTAGTGGGGTGGTATTGTGGATGATTGCTTTCAACACTCGATTCCGTCTGTTAACTGTGCGTTCGTGATATATTTTGGCCCCATGTGTTGCCACTCTCTTGACAGATCTCCCAGGTAGGCATTTTCTAGGAAGATAATGCTCGATTATACACATCAGGTGTATCGCAGATCTGTTCCTTCAATAATGATCAATTTCTTTGTACGCTAAATAATGGAAGACCACAATCAACAAGTTGAGTTGCATAAGGATTTGGTCGAACTAGATGCACGTTTACAATAGTTGTGGAATGAGATATCTGACCGTATTGCATCATCAAGCTAGAAGTGGCTTAACGAAGTAATAGGCCCCATAAATCGACATTATATACACACGTGACATTTCAGTAGGTCTTGACAATTTCATCTTGATGCACCAATTTTGATGGCAATGAGAGTGGATCGGTAGCTATTAATAAAAATTGCCATATATTTTTATTTAAAAATTAAATAAGTTTCTTATCTTTTAATGGACTTCATCATAAAGCAGACTTTCCATATAAAGTGTTCAAAGTTTGTTAAAAATTATAACATCGTTGCTTCTAAGAAATGCGTTTAGGTTCTAGACTGACAGTTGTTAAACAGATGACATATATTCATTGATGAATATATTCAGAAGACATTTTCTGAAGGTATGAAGCAAATTTACCAATACTGAAGTTGTGTTTCGGATTTTTCGAAGCTCCGTAATTTTTAATAGAGTTTTAATTAATTTTTGTATTTCAAAAGTTAAACCCTTTTATTTTATTAGAATAAAATATGTTTTCGTAAAACCTCTTTGTTTAATTTTTTTAGCATTTATCATTATTTTATCATTTAGCAGTTATTTGCTGACCAAATAAGATATGTTTCTTTTATTAATGTGAATGAAAATTTCACGTCATTGATTAATTGAAAAAAGAAATTAGTGTCATAGTCACAAAAGCAAACAATGAAATTCAATAACAAACCAATTTGTTTGGAGAAGTTTCTTGGACATTTACTTGAATTTTTAAGAATTTGTGTTTGATTTTAAAGTTAAATATTTTTACAACCTTGGATTTACAAAAAGTAAACACCTATTTTGTTATAATATAGTTTACTTCATGCATTATTCGTAGAATTATTTTTGAGACCCACATGAATTATTTAAATTTTGTACAAATTTTAAAGCTGTTTCCTCTTTAAAGTATATGATTTTTTTTACCAATTATAAAGAAACCATGCTACACTTTTTTATTAAGATAAACACTGCTTTTAATTTTGACTTCATAGAACTGTATCCATTTTAAACGAAATTTTTAGAAGAAAATTAATTTAATGAATGAAGTAATATAATTATTTATTTAACACATAAATGTTAAAATTATATATGCATTTCCATAATTCTAAAAAAATAAAATGGTTCTGGAATATTTTTTTCTGTCAACTGAGTGCTTAAAGCACGGGATATCAAATTAGCCAATGCGAGAACACTTCAGCATTAAACTTTGTTACCTTTCCTTCTATATTTCCATCTAATTCAACAGTTTATTGACACTAATAACAATGCCCTTAAGAAACATATTTTATTTCTTTCTTATAGATTTGAATCCAAACATAAATATTCCAATAATAAAGCAGGAAAAAGGTAAATTCACATAATCCGAAAAGAAAGAAAATCATTTTATGTTTAAATAATATATCCAATACATATTGCTTTGTAGAAATATTTCCTAAAATCTGAATAATATAAAATTAGGAGGGCATAAAACTTTCGAGTACCACCAAATATTTACATTATTCTTATATTCCTGAAAATGTCTTTGGTAAGTTATATGAAAATACAGATAAAAAGTTGATCTGATCAGAGATTGTAATTTATCCAAATTTACCACAGAAGAAACTCTAAATAATTGCCAGTGGATGATGAAGGGACAACAGTTCACTCAGAAGACTTTTAGGAGTAATTGCCACTTAGAACCCCCTCCCCAAAAAACGCACACCAAACAGATTCGCTGTTTTTATGAATAGCTTACATACACCCTGAAAATTATCGAGTCACCTTGCTACTGAAAGCAATGATTGCTTAAATGGATTCAAACATAGGTCCTTCTGCACATTAGCACTGGACCTTAAGTCGGCGAGTGTTTTACTTTGGCACCGCAAAATGGATTTTCTAACAATGTAGTGATAAAGTGATTTTCGAGATTCAAATGATGGTTAGGAAACAATGAAATTCATTTATAGATAAATACTATTTACAAGGCTATTACAAATATGTTTTCATCTGTAATTAAAAAAAAAACATTTACTCTTTATTTATAGTACTTAAAAGATATATGAAATATGTAGCAGGATTTATTCTGATATTTTACATGTATGAAAACTGCATAGCAAATTAAATTACAAACTATGCAATTAAATTTAATTTTCTTAGCTATAACTTTTTAAATAAAAATAGGATTTTTTTAAATTGTGAGACGTTATTGGAATGAATGCAGACAATATACTTTTTTCGCTTCGATTCTATAGATATATACAAATTGATGCACTTTTTATTTGGATGGCACATTTTAATGGATAGCAGATTAATATGATAAGCTGTGCTAAATAGAAAATGTGTATGCTAGGGCTGAGCACGATATATCTTCTTCAGTTGGACTCGAGAAAGACGATGTCCTAGATGGCTCATAGGGTTGTTTATTCCAAAATGCGTACTCAATAGACTTCTTCCATGATGAATCATCATAATTAATATACGGCTTTTTCTAGATAATGTCGATTCCGCTTTATGTATAAAAGTGAGCCAAGGCAAATACTTATTTCGTGGTTTACGGATTCTCAAGGTTCAGAATGGATCATCGCTAGAATGTACGTCCAATGGAATCTCTTGTTAACAGACTTTAAAATTCGCATTAAAAAAATTTAATTGTTTCTACTAAATATTTTATAAATTTTTAATTAAAAAATATAAATATAAATAACAATAAAATAGACTAAAAGCAAGATCTTTATTGTAAGTTGTGTAATTGAACATTAAGAAAGTAATTTTTGAATGACACATAGTTATGTTTGTTAATAAATATTTTTAAATAATAAATTTATGTGTATATTCGTTATTTATTTATAATAATTTTTTATTCAATAATTGAGTATAACTTCTTTACGTATCGTCCCACATTTTCCGCAAGAGTTGTTATTTTTTATAGTGCATTGCGTTGTGCAAACTCGACGAGCAAAGCCTAGTCAAAAACTTTCGATTCTACAACGAGATCTGTTGGTGCCAGCTGTCGTAGAACATTGCTGGGGAGGGGGGGGCATCGATCGATATAAAAGTATCCCTTTGGGATTGCAAGCCTTCTTATATGCATTCTGGTTTACATTGAATCTGTTGTCTTAGTTATGAAGATCAAAACGTCCAATATCCGAGAACAATCAATTTGGATAACCATCTATCACGGTATCTTACATTTTTAGGACTTTCGTTTATCATTAACTAATAAAGTTCGAAAAGGACACACGACAAACTCATTCTTCATATAAAAATGTATCCCCAATACTAACTACAGAATTGTTTGAAAAACAACACGTGCATCGCCCAATTGCTATGTAAAACATTTTTAAAGGGCTTTCAATCAATGTGTAATGTAACATCAAGCAATAGATCGGAGGCGAAGTAAATCACTGAAAAGAAATCCGTTTATTTCTTGATGTCAGATCTATTTCTCAACAAAACAGATTACCGGTAAAAAACTCTGTCTGATTTTTTATCCTTCTTTTGGAAGTACTATGGATCTTCTTTCTTACGATAAAAGTTTTATGACTTAACCAGATAAGATGGATGAGGTCACCGTCTCATTATTTCCTCCTTTTAAAAAGCCTATTAAAAGAGTGTCTTCCAAACAACGAGGGTTCATATTTGTTTGCACAAAAACGGCATCCTTACATATTTAACAGAAAATATAAGATTAAACAAAAGGAAAAAAAGTCTAATCCCAAATATTTCATTTCAGTTTTATTTCTTTCTGGGAACGCACATTTCATATACATTTTGATTGAACCTAAATAACTTTCAATCAATCTAAATCAAGATGGAATTTTTATTGAAATCAGCATTTTCCCTGTGAAAGATTTCACTATTTCGTCGTTTACTTATGAAAGTCTATTCATAGATCAGTAAGAGCCAATAAAATCAAGTTCTCATAATATATATTTGATATCCAGCATTCCATCTCTTCTCCAAGTTTGGATAGAAATAGCCTCTATGATTCCAAGACACTAACAGAGAGCGTATTGCAAACACTTGTTGACCCGTACCTCACATTTGACCTGGCTTATAAGCAAATTTTCAGTGATATCAGCAAAGTGCACAAAATGTCATTCAAAACATTTTGACATCTTGTGTTCTTTTTTAAGCCACATTTGAATGCATGCAAACAATTTCGCAAACTCACTCCAAAACTGGTATGTTTCAGTATGAACTCAAAGCATGCGAACAGTTTTGCAGAAGCTCGAAGAAACAAAATTTTCGCCCCAAGTGGAATCAGTTTTTAACAAACAACAAAGAATTTTCCGAAGAATGACAGAGGGCTCACAGGTAAGAGCCAAATAAAAATAAAAGGGTTTGTCTTTAAAAAGGACGTTCGGAAAGAGAATTCACATTCAAAAGTGAGAGGTTTTATGTTTGTGACGCATTGTTTCTGCTTTGAATAGTGCCTGTAATCTTGGCAGTGGTTGCTCCAAATTGCAAGAGCTTTCCACCAACTGCATTGACCCACCACAGTCATATTCCATTTAATAAAGAGATTAAAAAGTTTAACATGTTCTTAGGGCGAGATATGAAGAAGTGTAAAACATTCAACTTAACTTAATCAACTTAAGTTAAGTTGATTAAGTTAACTTAATTTGATTCAACATTTTCATTATAATTCGTTGCATTTTAATCAATCAAATAGGAAGAAAGAATCTTATAAATAACACGAAAACGGTTTTCCATCAAGTAATTTAATCAATATATTTGAACATTTGTCAAAACTGATTACTGAAGCAGTTTTCCAACAATAAAAAATCAATTTATCGTTTATAGTTAATGCATTTATTGTTTTTCTTCCACTTCAAAAATCTCCAGATTAGACGGAACAATTTTAACTTTTATCGACTCTTGGAAAAAAATGTAATATCGATTAATAATTTGAGTTATTTCTAATGTAAAAGTTATGGGGAAAGGAGGGAAAATATCATCCGATCATGTTAACAAAAATATTCACGCTTATTATGCTTTTAATGTTGAAACACAATTATTATTAGAATTTATTGTTTATTTGCGTAATTGTATTTTAATGATATTCAACAGGAGAATTGTGGAATTATGTTCTTATACGTAGAAAAAATTCTTAGTGAAACAGAACGAAAAGAAGTACATTTAAAAATTTGGCCTTCGAATTTTTTTTTTTTTTTTTTTTTTGATGTTCGTCTTTTTTGCATGATTCTGACGTTTGTCACTTCCCATTTGTATCTCAGAATTTCAGCAGATGTAACGTAGCTCTAAAAGCTTACTACATTGCATCCGAAGAAATGAATAAATAAAACCAAAAAGTTTGTTTACCTAAATGTTTTCCAAATGAACAAAAATCTGTATAAGGCGAAGGAAAGTCTACAGTATGATAACATTTCCAGAGATATCTCTTCGACAAGGAAGCATATTTCTAAAATTCTTACCCATCTACAGGATTTTTAACCTCTTGAAGCAATCCAACTCCGGACGGTCCTTTGCATGCATGGGTTCGAATATGCTGGCGGGGAGTGGTGCGCTTTCGGTAACTTCTAGACAAAAGAGTATAGCATTGATAATGGAATATAGAGGGAGTTTTCCGACTGTTTAGGCATATGACACGTAAATGGGTGGCAGTTATCCCCGGTAAGTCTGCAGAAACTAAATGCCTTCCTTGGATGTTGACAGATATAAATGGCACGAAAGGTTCACGGAGGAACAGAAAAAAAAAGACTACCTTGCATCCATTGAATGATATCTGCATAAATACTTCAAAAAGTCATATTTGAATAATAAATTAGATAAATTCTCATTTCTTATAAAAAATCATTTGTTTCAAATATTTCATGTAATTTTGTGCAAATGTGAGGAACAATATTGTTCGCCTTGTGTGCTTGAGATGAATACATGTATTGTAATAAGTCATTTTGTAGGGTACAACTTGTCATAGAGGACTCAGGTTCGAGTGTAGGCTCAGTCAGGTTCAGTAATCAATGCTTTCAGAAACAAAGAGGCCATCGTGACAGTCGGTTGCTTCTTGGGAAGTTTCTTCAATACGACACGCAAATGCGGAGCATTTACACTTAAATGATCCCTGGAAGACAATGAATGCCCTTCCTTCATCACCCGCAGATAAGCTGGTCCACCGATATTCAATGAAAAAAATTGCCATTTTTAAGTTGATATACTCTATTCAATATCGATAAATAAATCACCCATTTACATCCACGGTTTTCATAATAAAAATAAATAGCATTACCTTAGAAATGTTTCAATTTTCCGTCTATTTAGATCAGTCCTTCCGATAACTATTACACACAAAAAACTTTCCAAAAATATTGGTCGTAAGGAGAATCGTTTCGATCTGAAACTTTTTAATTCTTCCGAAAGTGATTCTTGAAGCTAAAATTAGAGATGAAAAGGGCCGAAAGAATAAGACGGAATTGGGAAATGGGCCCCATGAACAGATCGGGATTGGCGCTCGCTGGGACTACTCAGTGGCCGATAAAGTCGTTTTTAGAATTTATTTCAAGGGATTCAGAGGCTCGTATAACTTATTTAGAATTCCTCATTAAATATTAAAGAATTAATTTTTGATTCCTGCCGGTAATGGCGAAAGTCACCTTGCGATATTTATGCCGAAAAGATGCAAAAAGAAAATGATGCCCATTTGTTAAATCTTTTACATCGAAGTCAGAAGCTTAACTTAATTTCAATTTTATGAAATGTGTTTCAAATAAATCCATTCAGAATTTTGAATGCCTTAGTGAGTCTTTTCATAAATTCAAAAAAATGAAGTATTTTAAATTTTGTGCTCAGAAAAGTTAGGAGTACTTATTTAATAATCGTTAACATTTAAGAAACTCGTAAGAAAGAAGCTATGAGGAATGATAGAGTTAATCTTATATGACTAGAACAGGAATTGAAAATTGTTCTTTAACAGAAGGCAAGACAATGTAGCTCGACGAATTTCCATTAAATCCAAGTCTAATCACCTTACGTCAATTAAAATATTAAGAAACTTTTCAGAATATTATAATGAAATAATTTTAATAAATTTTAAAAGAATGCAAGAATAAATTATCTAGAATTTCAAAATGTGTTAAAATTACTCATTGTTCGGCAAATAATTTCAAATCGAAAAACATTAAAGATTTTCTTTAACAACAGATTTTTTTTTACTGAGGTGTACTTACGCAGGAGGGGGGCATTTTCGATCGAGTCAGAAATCAAATTCAAATACACTAGCTCCAAGCTAAACTCGGACATAAAAGAAAATATACTAATCCAATCAAACATTTTTAATTAAAAATGATAAGAAAAATAATTTAATGAATTTTTATATATTTATTGCCGTTTTGAAAACAAACCACAAAGCAACAAAATTAAGTCATTGTAACCAGATACTATGATAAAAGGCGAAGGAAAAATAAGCCAATAGACAAACTTTGACTACAAAAAAGACTTTTAAACAAACTAATATTTCAAATGCATTTATATTTTGTATGTAAATTTTGATTTTATAACTATTTTAAGGCATGAATACTGAATAACGTTTAGTCATGAATACCAGTTTTTTTACAACGTGATAGGGGTCAAGGCTATGGTGCTAGGTTTTAGGCTAGACAGGTGCTCATTATTGCGATAGTACTAATTTTTATTATAAATTGCATATTCCTGTATTTTTTTTTAATAAGCTGATCCCGCAAATTATCGCCTAGATTTAAGCTTGGACTTTGGGATGGTGTTTCCCTAACTTGAGTTCAATCCTATAAGAGCCAGAACGAACTCTATGAACAGTCTGTTTGAAATCATTATCCTAATAAAATCGCCAGTTCTTGCTTAAAAAGGAAAAAACGAGACCATTTCTGATCCCCTACAATTGCTTTCAGGTTTTTCATTAGGAACTCCTCGTTCAGTTTTCATCAGACATAAGGCTTCCGATCTGATTCAAAATAACAAATTAGCTTTGATCAGTAAATAATACTTTGTTCAGTAAGAAAACTCCTTGTTTTCATATTCATTTGCGAATTTAAGTCTTACGATCTCATTTTGCTGACTTATTAAAGGCTTATGCATGGCTTTCCTTTCATTATATTTCTCTTATGGAGCACATTTCTTATTGTTGATGGATTATTGTAGATGGATTAGTATTATTAAAAGGATTTATTAGCATTATTAAAAAGATGGATTAGTATTATTAAAGATGGATTGGCTTTATTCGCCAAATCAGTTTCAACAACGATAGCTAGCTCGGAAAGGATTTGATTATATTTTTCTGACTACAGTTTGACCCTTTGCTTCTGTGAAAACCTTATAAAAGTCTGTTTTAGGTTTATTTTTCATACCATGAGTGATTTCGAAGTTTTTTTTTTTTATGATGCCATGAATTATTAAATGATTTCTACCGACATTCTTTATTACTTCTAGCTCTGACTTTCCCTCTAGAGCGTGCTTAATAACTGATTTCCTCAACTCGATGCTCGTTTGGCCCTTTTGTCTTGACATTTTCCTTCAGTTAATGTTTACTTCACCAAAAAACCAAAATAAGATCATTGGAAAATTCCTCTAAGCATTTATAACACTTACTATGTTATTCAGGGTTGCAAATATTTGACGTTTATTTGCCAGTTGTCTATGTTTGGCTTACGCATTATTTCTTCCTCAATTTTATTTTTATACTACATTTTTACATTATAATTAATGAATTAGCATTATTTGGTTTTCTTATTAGTAGAACAATAAATTCACTATTCAAAAAACTTTTTCATTATTAATTTATTTTAGTTAAAATATTTTGACGAAATAAGTTTTTTTTTTTTTTTGATATCCGAAAATGGCTTGGAGCGATTAGAGTTCTTGATAACTTAAAGAACTATTCAAAAATATACCTACTGTCAATTACTATTAGAATATCCTTTCCCAATCAATAATTAAATAAATTTTATCAGTGATTAGGTCATTTTTACATAACACAATACATACATATTGAAAATCTCGACAATTTCGATTTTAAAGCATCTACGGATCTGCACTTTTGTTACATTTCTTAAGAAGGCAGTAATTGATTTCAATTTTGAGTATGATAGACTTTAAAAAGTAATCTAAGAAGAAGAAACTCATGAATAAGAATTGAAGAAACGTTAAAGAATTTTGAAATGATTACAATTGTATTGGGTTTAAAAAAAATCTTTCTGTAGTAACATAAGTTATGGGAAAACTTGATTTAAATAGAGATTTAGCCGCGCAATATAAAAATAAGGTTATCAAATGTCGAGATATAATATGTGACGGCATTTTAGTTAAGGATTGCACTTAAATGCCTATTTGTACCATAATAGTATTCCCACATCTTCATTGAGAAAGTACTGGTGTCATGGGAATTTTTCATCTCCCTTGTCATGAAGGCTTCTCAAGATATTTTGCCTTATACGGTTTTATTAATCTATTCTTCAATACTGAAACGCTGAATATCCTGTGCAATAATTGGATTCTGTTTTTCTCTGCGAATGGATAGTCTTAATTATACTGAATTTTCTGCAGTGAATATTATTTATGTTTTTTATATGTTATGTATACAATCACGAATTTTAGTCACTGCAACGGAAATTTTTACTTTTTTTGAAATAAAATAACGCATCCATTATGAAATAACATGAAATCAATTTAATATTAAAAAACAAAAAATTTTCAAAACGGGCCAATACTAGTTAAGGACAGAAATGAATTCTAATTTAAATTAGCCAGTGCAGTCTTTTATAAAATTGAGAATATTTAGTAATTGCAATAGTTTATATTGTATGATCTCTTATATTTAAGAGATACCTCTTATATTTTGTAAGAGACAGATTATATTTAATGAACAAAAATATGTAAATATTCCTATTAATGTTTACCTAATATTAAGAAGATTACTTATTACCAAGAATTTAATAAGTAATATTAATATAACAAATGTAAGAATGTAATTATTAACAGGTAATACGACATGATTAAGTCGTAATTTAAATTAAGTTTTTACTACTATTCCGTATAACTTAATGTAAGTTTAAAGACAATGTCGTAATTCACACAGTAAAATTCATAAAAACATTTATTGTAATATTTTCCAATTTTGTATTTTTCAATATGGCTTAAAAGATTGTCCTTGATAGTGGATAACCTTTTTGTAATAAATATCAAAAGCAGTGAAATTATCTATTAGTTTACCATCAAATTAGTTAAATGAACTAGAAAGTATATATCTGTTTAAAAACAGAAACATATGAAAATTGCCCAGTTATTTTAGTACAATCAAGATTTCTTAGTCCATTTGCACATAGAAATCAGGTAGTTCTTCTTTGCATCTCATTTAAAAACATTTACTTAAGAACTGTTATTTTCTTATATTAAACTTTAAAAATATTTTTAATTATGTTGCATGTTTTTTAATCTCAAGCAATTTACAGCTAATAGGTGCATATTAGATGTTTCGACGTTTTTTCACTTAAATATATGTGATCGTAAAACTGTGCAGAAAGTTAATTTAAAAGAAAACGAATTTTTCTGCAAGAAAATTAGATTTGCAGCTGGTCAGAATTTGATTGTTTCAGCAAATTAGACCGCAGCTGCTTCGCGGTACATTTTTCCGAAAGGATCCCAATAATTAAATAAGACAACTGCTTTTTTCCTAAGCATTTTTCCTTTCCTGAAAATATTCAAATATTTATATTTTGTCTTTGAATCTGCTGAAACCATTTATGAAAATTTAAATAATTCTTTCATGTACTTGATAATGAAGGAAATGTAAACAATTTAAGATGTTTTGAAAATAAGTATACGAAAATAAACATCAAATTTAGTTTTTTATTTATTTGAAATTAACTTATTTTGGGCTTAGAATTATTTTATAGAATCTTCCAAAGAATAACATTGAAGTAATTTAATTGTGAAATGAACAAATTGAACTTCATGTCTTATATGAAATTTAAAAAATTTATTGACTTGCTAATTGCTTGACTAATTATCTAATTAATGTTTTAACTTGATAAAAAATATACACATTTTTTATCATTTATTTTAGACATGTATGATAATACTTATTTTACAGTGTTAATAAGGAGTTTCAAAAAATAAATAATCTATTAATCAAATATTTTCAAATTTTTGTTTAAAGCATAAAACACTTGTTCAAAATTTGTTATATTACGTGTAATCCTTTCAATAAATAGAATAAATTCTAGCAAAAATAGTAAAAATAAAATTCCAGTAAATATTCAAGTAAAATAAGAAATTTCAATTGAATTTTACTTTTGTTGAAAATTCAGCAATGAAAATTAGAATATTAGAAAATATAAGGAATTTCTCTGAAAATTATTTACAAGTATATCAAAATTTTGAAGGAATATAATTTAAATTTTAAAAGAATTAAATTGTTTAAAAAATCCCTTAAGATAATTTTGTAAATAAAATAAGTAAAATTTTCAAATAATTCAGCAAATGTTCATCGTAATGAGCATTTACCGAATTCTTTGAAATCTTAATTAAAATTTGAAACTTTTAGTTAAATTAAAAAAATTGATGCTGTTAGAATTGTTGAAAAACAGTTTTTTATTGTTAAAAAATTATTAAATGTTACAATTTTTAACTTGTAACTAAGATTTCATCTAATCTTTGTTCGTTAATGTGTATGAATGGAGTTTTTGTACTATCTATCTTTTCTACATGTCAATAACACATGAATGACTTTTTCCAATTTTGTGAATTGTAATGAAACCTATTTTATATAAGACATGTAATAATAACTATTCTTTATCCTGTTGTTTTTAATTTAGAGAAGATAACTGAAAAACAGTTCGAGAGACAAAATGCAATTTGGGCAAATTGTGTATCTAATATTCGTGACATAAATTTTTAAAAAAATCATTTAAATTTTGTATGTAGTTTTTAATAAGTAATTTTTTGCACATACAATTTCTGTTTTCATACAAATTTTTTTATTCTTTTTGCATCCATGTAAAGAAAATAATCATTTATCATAAAAGTTTTATCACGAAAATATACTTTTCTAATGTCTTATTTTAAAGATAAATATGAAGTGCTATAAAATTATTTATGAGCTTGTATAAAATGAAAACAATGGCAATTTCTTTTTAAAAATACACGAAAAAATTTAATTTTGTACATACCCTTCTGCATTGTACTAAACACTTCTGCCTTACATTACAGACACAAATAAAAGTAGGAGGAGGACAGGATGGAGTGCGATTTGAAGATGTATGCATAAAATAACTGAATAATAAAAATTACATTTCTTATTTTACACCAGTTCATAGCTTGAGAATCAAAAGAAAGAGACATGGACGATGAATCGACGTTTTACAAAATATGGATGTATTCAAGATTCTAGCAAATGTTTGTTATTTTTAATTTTTTGAGGCATCATAATTCCGGACAAAAACATGAAAATCTAACTACATGCAGAATCTAAGAAAAATTATTAGGAGAGCAATATCAAATTTATTTCATGAATTTCTGCTGTGTCGGTTCGAAAGAAACTGAATATAGAAAAGCTAGACAGCTGTCTCTATTTTTTTCTTTTCCTTTTATCTTTTTTGTTCAGTAAATACTGAGATTTATTTAATCGTTATGTATGCTTTAAAAATAATCTTAGATGGTATGATACCTATGGTTTTGAACGGGATCATCCTGTTTTAGGTAGCTTGTCTCGTTGTCTCCAAGAACAACTTCAGGACGACAAAAGGTTCCAGTTTTCAGAAAGAGAAAAAGCTACGATAACAATTTTAAGAAAGGTGCAAAATATTTATAAAAAAAGGTTCAAAATATCCTAGTAGCGTGGAGATCACAACATGTGGGCATACGTAATATATTTCATACATAGGTGAGCTAGCTCAAAATTGCAAGAAAGTGACTGCAGTAGTTTTAATAAAGAATATAAGAAAATTTGAGCTGCTACGTTCTATAAAATAAGCCATGAATATTAAGTGAGGAGACAAAATACCTATATGGAAAGAAATTTAAGGTACAATCGATGTATTAATAGAAAAGTTATTTATCAATTACTTTGCAGTATTTCATGAGTTTTTACTTATTTCTGACTACATTAAACTGAAAAAAAAGGGACTCGATGTTTCCAATGAAAGTTATTGAAAAGCTATTGAAACATTTCACAACAATAAATTTAATCATATTAACTTACGTCGATTTAATTAAAAATATATTATGTCTGCCCAGTGCTAATACTGCTATAGTGAGCTTTTTTCTCTTGTGAAAGAGAAAAAAAAAAAACCCTGAAGTCTCAATTTTAAAGCAGTGTTAGTGAATTTTAGAAAATTTCAACCATATCTGAGATCAACACCAAAGATTTCTAAGCCAATTTGTTCTTCAAAAAATCTAAGACCGCATGCATTTTTGCATTATTTATTTTCATTTATTCATTCCCGTTCTTCAGATTAAGAAACAAAAATTAGGAAGAAAATGTGTTTTTTCTTGACTATACATATTATTAAATAAAATTAGTAGATGCCTCATTTTGAATAAAAAAAAATGGTGGCGTTAAATATTAATTGTATCTAATAAAATAACTAATAAAACAATCAATCACGATTTTGTTAGATATGTAGGTAACGGAATCCAGTATTTATTTTTAAAGTTTAAAGCTCCTTTATGTATATAATTATGTAATCATGTTTATTTTGTTTAGATCAATTGTTATTAATAGTCCCTAATGAAATAAACAACAAGGGACGATTAATGATTACGTTCATTATGTGAATGGCATATGGAATATGTTATTTATTATTATAAAAACCCAAGCATCTCATTAATTTCACATTAATATTTATACTGCTTAAGCAGGGATCGGAACGTGAGACCCTAACAGAGACATCTAATTCAATAAATTTGGTATTTTTCTAAAGAATAAAATTTATTTATGAATGCAATTACGTTTAAATATATATTTTTCATTGATTTTCTCTTAAAATACTGCGAAGGAATTTTGTAATATATCAATTTATGATATGCGCTTTATTAAAAGAATAACATTAAAAATCACCATTAATTCTACTGAAGAATATTTAATTTTTATAGTAGTTTATATAAATATTTCATTTAGTTTTGTTATTGATGTATTGTAAAATATCTATTTATAATAAATGATTTATCTAGAATTTGAAAATTTTACATTCTTCATCACTAGAATATAAAGTAATGTAAGACTGCTGTTTTATCAAATTCGCTTGAGAAAATAATCTAAAAATGAACTTTACACATGTTGCACAAGTTCAAACATGTCCTACTCAAGTGATAGAACGGATTCTTATGTGGGCAATGCATCTCTTTTGTCCTTCGCTTCTGGTAGACAAGAGGTGCATTTTAATTTGGGTGCAGCAATCGGCTGGTAGTTAGCGTTTCTTTGTGGATAAAAATGCTTAAGATTCAAGCAATGAGTCCTTTAGTTGGCATTCCACTTACGGTGGTGGTCTTCTTTCGAGTTAACATCAATTTTATTTTGTGTATGATATAAATTTTTATGGGTGTAATACGCAAAATATCTTGAATATTGGTTGTTTTGTGCATAAAAGTTTATATATGTATGCATTCAAGGACTAGGTTTATGGTTGTGTTTGCTAAACTCTTTCCTCCCTGGTAAATTTTACAGTGTTTACAAATTCAGAGCTAATGATATCTGAAGCTGGACATCTGTCTAAAATGGTGTTTTTCGACGGAATGTTGGTGCGAAAAATGGTGTTTTTCGCCCGGAGCAGGAATTCGTTTGGGAATTGAGTTTAAATTATCGTTGTCCAGATTGGGGGCGTTTTGTGTTGCATCTATCGTTTTTGGTGCAGCCTTGCAAAGGTGAAACTATATCTGAGAAAGTGGGTTTGCGATAGTATATTACCTTATTTCACTGCCCAATTAAAAGATACTTATGTGACTGGGAAAAATCGACCATCTGCGACATTTGACATGGGAAGTCCCTCTTTGACCCTCATCTGGAGTTTGTCCGATGGAGGAGTGAGAAAAAAAATTATTCCCCATATACAATCAGAGCGGAGAGGCGATCTCTAGAAAAAAAGTTCTGATCAATTATCGAGGGTCAACGATAGTTTATAATGGTAAGAACAAAAATCATTGGCGGCAATCGGAAATCGAAAGAGAAAAAAATGGAATGATGCTTAAGAAAATAGTATAACAGAATTGTGACATATCAGCAAGAATGTCTAAATACCTGTGGTGAGAAGAGACTATACCTTCGGAGGTAAAAGCAGTAAAAATAGTGAAGAATGTGGTGGAATATTGATGGAGCCATACACAAACACTTGCGACGAAATCAACAAGATAGGCGTTAACGCCATCACCGGCATCCGACGTCAATTATAATTATTCTCTCTATATATTATTCTCATTGACAAGACTCCATAAGCGTGAGTGGCTAATTTTCGAAATTAAATTTTATTTGGTGGAGAAACAATGCTTTGAGGTGAAAAGAATTTATTTGATGAATGTTTTATAATCAACATATTGAATGCAAACCGGACATATGCTGACATAGAATTTTTGTTGGATATTTGTTAATTGATCTGCCTTTGCTATTTTGAATGCCATATTCTATAGAAATATATTCTGAAAGTAATATAATGATTTTTACTACAAATTGATAACCAATGTAACAACTGGATGTACCAAAAATAGGTTAATTGTCTTTTGATTCAGAAATATGCTAGCTGCAAAAAGAAATAAATAAAACATCTCATTTTATTTTTGTAATAAGTTTTACGAATAATTTATTTGGTGAGTTTTTTTTCACCACTTTGTCAAGACTTTGAGGGCTTTTCGAACCAGCTTTAATATAGTTATGGTATTCGCGAATTTTGTTTGATAGGTTATTGCGATTTTATTTTTATTTTCATGGGGTTGTAGTAAATAGTTAGTTAGTATAGGGAAATCTCTTTTATGTTTTTGTATAATAAAATATCAACACCAACAAATTCTAAGAAGCGATCCTGACTAGAGTATAGGTTTTTAACATCATCATCTGTTTTTCCTGGTTAGGCTCGATGGTAGTGGTGCGGTATCGAATTCGAAATTTTTTCTAAACTTCAAGTGTTCTCAAACTAATAACTCATGCTCTAATGAAAGCCTAAATTTAGCACACCTTTACTTTGATAGTTCTGGTTGTGATGAACATTTAGAGAAATCCATTAAATCAAGAATTAATAAGGTATCCTCATTTGGAAGATTTTTAAAGCTTTCATCTGAGTAAATTGAGTTCACTTCTCTATCGTCATTCATTGCGCAAAAATAATTATTCGCTATTGGGGAGTTTTTAAAATCTATAGAAAATGAAATATAAATAAATTATTATTATTATTTATTTAAAAAATATTATTTTGCTTGAAACCTACCTTTAAAAATTATTATTCTACTTGAAACTAACTCTCCTGTGTAATTAAATATCGTTCAATCTTGAAGAAATGGCTTAATTAATGAGTTGGTATAAGTTTAAATAGAATATCGAATTTCTAATTTCTGTGAAAGTTCATATTAGAGGCCGATTTACTTACTATATCCGAAATAAAAAAGAATTACTAAACCAAGATGTTCTTTCCATTCGAAGAATAACAGTTAAAAATAATTTAAAATTATACCTACTAAACATCTCATTTTAAAATTTCTGAAAATTTTTCCCCTTAAACAATTTAAGCTGGCAATCTGAATTGCCATGTATAGCCATATATATAAAATCTCTGCTGTTTTAACCATCCACAATTATGACACTCTAAAAATATTTGTCATGAAAAGATAACCTGTTTTAATTTTGCTGCACTCGGTCACTCATACATGAATTGTAAATTAGAACTCGAATGTGTGAATTGCTAGCAACCATATCCTTCAAACTGAAAAAGCTGTCTTCAGTGCCAACTATAAAAGAATATTAAAATTCAAGAAATAAAAATGACTAGAAATTTAACTTACTTGAAATTAGAAAACTTGCAACTCAATACGCTTCTTCTTATGCTGAAATGACCATGAAAAAAAAAAACAGCTTATAAAAATATTGCAATAGTTCGTCGTTTACATATTCCGTTTCTGTCATGACTGATATCAGTATAACTGGAATAATTTGCCCACTTCTATGGAAATTTAAGCTATTTCACTTCCCAGACTATACATATGAACTGTGTTACTTCTGTTAAATTTCTACTGTTTCATCAACATCTATCTCTATGTACGCAACTCCGATCATCGAACCATTCTTTAAAAGGCTCCATTTAAAAGATCGCTTAACAAAGAAACAAAAAACCATTTGACAATAAACAAAATTAAAAATATAAATAGTTAAAAAGGAAAAGATTTAAAAAGCTGTCTTCTGTATCTTTTCTATTAAAAATCAAAGTCAGCATCTATATGAGTAGAGAGTTTCGCTGACTGTGATAATTATGGGATATGAGAAGGATATGGTCGAATTAGTTTTTAGTCGACACTTTTTAATTTTGTTGCATCGTTTGCTAGGTTATTTAAAAAAATTAATTTGGAGAATTATTTCAAGTAAATGTTTGTCAGAATCAATATTAATTGGTTTTATACATTAACCATTTTATCTTTCATCTTAGTGAAATAGTACCAATTGCTTCGTTTTGATTGGAGAAAATTACCACTTATGCCAATGAGTTACACCTACCTACCTATCTACTCAAAGAATTAACATTCTTTTTACTGCTTTAACTTCACACATTTTCATATTTATTGAATCGTTTCCTCATAATTTAAAATTAAGTTCAGTAAGTGTTTTGTGATATCAACAATGAATGATAAAAACTGAATTAGAAAACCAGTTGGTGATATACTTTTTTTTTTTTGTCATTAAAAACTGACATATTTTTTTTTTCAATTTTCAGAATTGTTTAAGGACCTTGTAGCCTGAAAGAAAACTTTTAGCGATATAGTAACATAGACTTGAATTTAAGTATAATGCAATGATCATTATATATCATAGATCCGTCACAAATTTCACTTTTTTTCGCAGCAATCTTGTGAAACATTTTTTTTCCCAGTCATTGAATCCTTCCTCTGTTGCTACACCCCCCTAATTTTTTATGGACTTAAATGCATTTTCAGAGAGTTTTTAACCTCAGATAAATACATTTTTCCCTGCATAATGCTATGCAACAGTACAAGTGTTCCAATAATTCATAAAAACTGTTGAAATTCGTGTCTATATCACGAAGACTCAAATCTAATTGATGTTTGCCCTTGTATGTCCGCACTCTTATCCCAGACAATAAAAAAATAATTTTTGCTTTGATCTGTTGTCGTTGTTCTAATGCAGCTGGCAATACAGAGACAGTTAATCTTTATGCCACAAGCAAGGGCTGCACAGCTGTTACTCATTTAGCACTAGTCGGGGGGTGATCCCTTGTAGCTTGAAAAATATGCTACGGACGCGAGTAGCAGTATCCCCACAACGCTCCACGATCATGTAGACTGGGACCTACGGTTTAAAGTGGATTCCGATCTGATTACATAAAATTCTGCTAAATCATTAACTCCTTTCTGAATAGCATTTCAAGGCAAAAATGGTTACTTGAAAACCTTCATCGTACGACACTTTTTCTACAGCTTTCATCAAGAATTCCTTGATAAAGTCCTCTTCAGTAAAATTGCTGGAGTGTTTAGTTAACACATTGATAATACATACCTTGCAATTCACCCCCACTTCACTTTCTGGCGATACTTTGAAAAACATTAACCGTTGCTTTTTTTTTTTTTTAAGTTCTTTATCTCCTTAATATTTAATTACAGTTATATATTGATTCATGTTAGTCATAACGACATAATGAGTCCATAATGATGTACAATTAGAAAATGAAAATTAAGTTTTGAGCTTTTAAACTTCTTTTACATGTTCGCAAGTTAATCTTAATCTTATAACATTAAAAAAGAAATAATGATAACTACATAAAAATCTGTCAGTAGTTATTTACTTCCTCATTTTTTACAGATCTTATAAAAGTATTTTTACCTAGAAATCTAAAAATTCTGATTTTTTTTTTCTTCCTACAAAATGAATTGTGTTAAAAATAGTATATTCAAAGTATTTGATATGTGTATAGTATTTCAAGTATTTGTATAGTATTTCAAATAATGCAACAAAATTGATAAAAATTTAATTGGATTGAAATTATGAAATAATGCTGACAGACATTATCAAATTTACCCTTGAATAAAAAAAGGAATTTTAAAACAATTCTTTTAAAAAGACTGACTCTTAAATTAAATATATATATATTTAAGTATTTCAGCTTAAAGATAAAATTAAAGAATGACAAATTCTTTTTAATATATTTCAAATGCTTAACGATGGCCATAACTGCAGTTTAAGTAGTATTTAAAATATTATAAAGATATAGTGTATTCAAAAATGTTTGAGGAATATTTCAGCCAAATTCTTTAATAATACAGCATCAATATTTCAATATATAAACAACAAAAGTTGTTGCAAATTTCTATCTGTATGCAGAATATTTTATAAGATTGCCATAAAATAGTGAGTTCTTTATCCGACCGACAAATTACCTGAGTGTCCATGAAACTGGTTTCTTTATTAGAAAAGATGGTACTTTTATTTGAACAGGCCTGGTACTTTTTTGAATTTTACAGCTCAACGGATCAAGTAATTACAGCGAACTTGTTCCGGCTTTTGATTATTTCCCTCGGAATTCATTGTTCTTATTTAACAAACGTCTCTGGAATTCTTCGGGAATCTGAGGCCGTCGTTGGAGGCAAACACTTTCAGGGTATATAATTGATTTTTTCTAAATCAGTGCTCTCTCGATTGGGATTGACAAATCGCTTTGAATTTTCAATACTTCTAATGGCATTTTTATCCTTTCGTCTAGCAAGTTAACAGGATACTCATAACTGGTAAAAGAGAGGATAGTCATAACTAAAATCATTTTGTTCACATTTTTGCAATTGAGTATATTGTTATTATTTTTGTCCTGTTTTGGGGAGAATTTTTAATTTCTTCCCAAAAGATATTAATTTGATATTTTTTAAAAATAGTGTATTATGTTCATCTTTTAATATTTTTTTTTTTACATGTAGGCATTGGCTTTATTGTATTATTATGAACAACTATGTTCGACAACAAAACGAACTACCAGATTTATTAAAATTTAAAAGCTAAAAATGAACTTTTTTTTTTCATTTATGGGTTACATCATCAAAGCACGTCACTTCTGTATTTTTGTAGATCTCATTTAGACTTTTGTATGTACACAGCTATTTAATATGTTTGGATATATTTTTCCTTCATATTTACTATTATCTTAATATTAAGCTAATTTTCTGAAAAGAAACTCAGAAAAGGATTTACTTCTTTCCCTCCTCCTACGTGTCTACTGTTTGATTATGCCATACCTTTATGTAAGTATTTCAAAACATCTTCTTCAGCCTACCTCAAGTTTATTTTAACTGCCTACTACGTGATTTATGTAACAAAAAAAGTTCATATAGATATGTGTATATTTAGCTTTTAATCTTTTACTTTCAAAATACATAATCAACAAAAATACATTGAAAAATCAATCAGCTAATAAATTTCGAATATAATACTGTTTAATTAATTTTGTATTATTATGCAGATCCAGATAAATTGTTTTGGATGAATATTCAAATTAGTCTAATTTTATTTGTGCTTAGTTTTGTATTTTTATATTTATTTTATTCATATTTCCTTCTGAATATATTTCAGCTGCTATACTATCTATAATTTATCATTTTAAAACATATATTTTTAAATGAAATATTTTCAAAAGAATATACATTTTTACTTGGTTTTTTATTTAAAATATATATTAAAAGAAAAATATATAGCTTTTCTATCTAAAATTGAAAAACAAAAAAAATTAACTACCAAGCGTAGTATCTACTATTAATTATTAAGTATTTCTCATAATAAAATTTATAGCTTTTATTATCATTTTATAAATTATTATTAATAAAATTAATAAACTATCTAAACTATTAAACATAAATAATAAACTATCCAATTAAAAAAAAAATTAAAAATTTTTAACTTTCTTTTTTTTTTTTAATTTAACTTTCCAATTTTAATTATTATTAAATGTTGCAAATTAAAAGATTTCCCTGACTAATATTTTGATATGGTTGATGAAACCCCCCCCCAATTTAATATAAAGCACCCAAACTATCTTCAGAGCTCCCAAAGTAATTTTCACTGAGATGGTTAAGCGTATTTCCTGCTGCGTGTTGTGAAATTTAATTGTACAGAAACAGCTGTGTTATTGAATTAATCCATTTGTGCTTAAAATGGTCTCGTGTTTAACGACACAGAAAAAGATCCCATTTATGTTTGTAAAATATTCTCCGCTCTCGCCGTTATGCGAGCTCTCCAACGAGATAATTTCAACACATGGTGTCATATCTCAGAATTAAATCGAATGAGATCTGGCTTCAGTGCTACTGCATTTTATAGTGTAAAACTACTACTTTGTATTCGGGAAAGTCTTGCTTCATGAATAACAGTCAAAAATGCAAATTTAGATACTGTTAAGCAAATAGCTTCAAAATACAAAGTTCTTTTCATGAACATTTTATACAGTTCATTCTTTTAAATAGATCGGCTTGAAATGGTCGGGAACATAAGAAGAATTTCAATCTTAATCCATATACATATACATACACATACAGAAAGAGAGAGATTATGATAGAAGCATTCAACTTCCATAAATTGTTACAGATAAAAAATTTTTTACATAAAATATACTTAAATGTGTTTGAAAGCGTGCCACAAAACAGCAGATGTATTGCAGATTCAGTGTCACCCGGGGAAGACTGGTAAATGGTAATATTGGAGCGATGCGTCACTATCATTAGAAACGAAGAGCTTCTGTAGAATTTGAAAAATCGCCTTCCTCATTCTCTAATCATTTATTGACAAAGAATATTTTGGTACTTTTACAGTGTTCATGATAATAAGAAATGGAATATCCAATTTGTGGTAGAAGTACGGAAAATCACGATCAGAGGAGTTTACAACAAAGCACAGGAACTCTTGTAACGGTATGATTCCCTCATGTCATAGAGACTATCACCTAAAAATTATACATAAAAAACAACTCTAATCAACTTTTCATTCAAACTGCATCATGTTTTTTTCTTCGTCATTTGCAAATATTTTTAAATTAATAAAGTAATTACAATCTTTGAGAGTTCTTTTTTGGAGAAATACAGTTAGGATGTTTGAATGTAAAATTTTTAATATTATTTCAAGTATATAACGCATGCATGCCAAGAAAATGAATTGCATACTAATTCTTTATCAACGAATTTTTTAAAAATTTCATTTTTAATATTAAGAAATAAATTGCCGTATCTTTATTTTATTAAAAGTACTAATAGTGACACATTTTTGATAAACAATAAAACCTGTTGGCTATGAATTTGAAAGTCTTATTTGCATTCTTTTCTTTTTAAATTCAATGGACAAGCATGTCTGTATTATTAAAAGCTTAGAACTTTGGTAAATGTACTGAAATAACTCATCTAAAAGATTTTGTGATTTTCTCAGAAGTATTAAGTGTTCTTCGATGTAAAGTAGTGGTCTGATGGCCAGTTGGCTAGTTCTCTGGCCATTGGTGCTTCAGATTCGAATCCTGATGATGGCATATATGTTTGTTAGTGGTTCGAAATCCACATCAAACTGTAGGTCTGGTTTAATTAGCCTAAAGTGAGCAGAAAATGACATTAGAGTGACAAACCAAAGCAGAAATCTATGTAAAGATTCTAATTTAGATCACTCCCTGTGACATTTATCAAATACATCGCATTAAGAGTAAGAAGGAATAATAATATAAAGCCGTCTGGAATCAGAAACCTATAAAAACATGTCATCTTAAGAAATTTATTGAAACCGTTCTATCAAGTTATATAGTTTTAGTTTTCTTCATAAGCAAACTTTGATAGTTTTCGTTAATCATAATTTAAATAATTAGATATTGTAATTAACTAACAATCCGAAGATTGAATAACTTCTGTTTTTTATCTGTCAATAAATGATATATTGTTAACAAATAGAAATTGATAAGACAATCTATCTATACGAAAAATATAAAGTGATAAATTTCATTGTTGGATATTTGAGAAATTTTTTTTCGAAGATACGAGATGGAAAGGTTTCTGAAAATCTCAGGTGAAGCCACTGAATGTGAACTCGATACGCTGGGGGACCAAATGGGGGAATCATTATGCCCCGCATTAAAAAAAACTTTTTACAATTTTTTTCTATATTTTTTAAAAATTTATTTCTCCCGAACTTTTCCTTATATCTATGTGTTAAGAAAAGTTATAATATTTTGAGTAAAATCAAGCATTTTTAAGAGGTTCCTGAAAAGTCAAATGTAGGTGAATCAACTTTAAGCACAAGTCGTGTACTGTATTCAAAAAGAGATTTAATCCTGAAATATATTTGGGGAATTCAGTAGGAGTTTTGTAAAAGGACTTTTAATTAGAGAAAAATATAATAATCGTTTACATCAAGGATATGCAACGTGTATCATTCACTGACTTAGTCTAAAATTCTGTCATTTTCCCACTGAATTAAAACAAGCGAACAAGCAAAAAGTAATTTTGATCGATTTTCTATGGAGGAAGACATCCCAGTGACAGGCATTTTGAAAACGATACAATGGAAATCCTCAAATTACCTCAAACCCTCAATTACCTCAAAAAGAAGGAATCTTTGTCCGAAGAACCTGGAAATGCAAAAACTGTGGGAAAATAGCACAAGTCGGGCAGCTGGCATCAAAGTGCCTGATACTATGAATAGGAACTTACATAAACAGAAAAAAAAGCTGCTTTTCTTCTTGGTACGTTACAGTTGTGAGACATTTTCAGCTTTGCAGATACAAAAACATGGGATCTAATTCGTGATGTGAAGGAATTGGTTTTACTGAGAAAACCGATTAGTCTCTCTTTCTACGAGGTACTTTCAGAAAAATGAAACTGTACGGAAAATAATACTGCAGATACCAAGGGTTTTGGTTGATAGATAAGGTATCATCACCATTTACCATTTTTGATGCTTTTTTGTTTTCAGTCTCTTGCTTACAAAGCAGGGACTAGGGACCGGATAAATACATTCAGAATGGGGCCCAGTTTGACGATGCTTTGAAATTCTGACAAAATTTGAAATTAAATTCATTCAGGGTGAGTCACTCATTAGACCTTAGACGAATGACAAAGTAGGAAATGGTAAAATAGGCCTTTCTATGGATAAACATTAATTAAAATGTACAGGGGGTTATCAAAATAGTGGAAATACCTGTGAATAAAAGTGACATTTTTGAATGCGATTCGTAAGCATTAAAATATAATAATAGCCACCAGTTTTTTTTTTAAATAGAAATGTATATATTCTGGTAGTATGTGGTAGCTTTATTGAAGTTCGGTAAGTCTTGCATTTATTTCAAACGCGTGAAATGTCAAACCTTTCAGATTTTCAAAGAGGCCAAATTGTAGGAGCCCGTCTAGCTGGAGCAAGTGTAACCGAAACATCCCAAATTTTAGGCGTTTCTAGAGGTACGGTGTCTAAATTCATGACAGCATACACACAGCTTGGCAGGACAAGCTCGGAAAAGCAAAAGAGTGGTTGAAAGAGAAGTTCAGTGAAAGAGACCGACGGTATTGAAGCGGATTGTGATGTCTCAAAAGCGAACAACTGCATCATAAGAGACCGCAGAGCTCAATCAGCCACTGGATTCTCCAGTGTCAATCATTACAGTTAGATGGCACCTTCATAAACAGGACATTTACGCCAGAGCAGCAATTCCCCAGCTACTTGCAACAGATGCTAATACCAAACGTCGTCTACAGTGATACCACACTCACAAAACCTGGTCGATTGATAAGTGGAAGAACGTAATATGGTCTGACGAATCGTCTTTCACGTCTTTCCCTACAAAGGATGGATGTACGTTTGGAGGACACCTACATAAGGGTGGGATTGTGATTGTCACATTCCAACTGTCAAGCATGGAGGTGGATCTGTCATGATATGGGTAGCCGTGTCGTGGTTCTCTGCTGAACCAATCGTAACCCTGAAAGGAAGGATCACTGGGGAGAAGTATAGAGAAATTTTAGCTGACCAGATCCATCCTATGATGCAAACTTTGTTTCCTGCAGGAGATGGAGTTTTCCACGATGATAATGAACACATACATGCAGCGGGACTTGTCCAATCATGGTTTGATGTATACGAGGATGAAGTTAAACATCTACCTTGTCCCGAACAGCCACCCGACCTCAATTTCATTGAACCGTTATGGAATATTTTAGAGCGTTCAATACGGAATCGAAATCCTCCAATGGCATCTATCCCAGAACTTTCACAATATCTCCATGAAGAATGGTACGATATTCCTCTAAACACTATTCAGCACTTGTAGGAATCGATTCCTAGACGAATCCAAGCTGTATTACTTGCCAAAGGCTATCCTACGTCATACTAATAAAATATTCTTTACAAATCTATGGTGTTTCCATTATTTTGATAACCCCCTGTATGTGTGTATCATGGAATTGTGCTTTCTGTATAGGAAAAGTAACGCTGAAATGAAAGGCAAAATAATGTAAAATTATGTTATTTAAATTAGTCGCAGAAAACTAAATAGTTTCTTTTAAAATATTATTATGATATTCTGACAAATATGGCTCAATATATCTTATTCGGAATTGTTTTAAAAATTTCGGCTTATGAATTGCATTTTTTGTACCTCAAAAGTTAAAACTTTTGATATATCTCGTGGGCAAACAACGTTGATCGATTCTTCACAATGGGCAAGTGAAGGTGCAAAATCTGTTGAAATTAATCTTCGAAAGGAAATGATGAATAATGAACAGCAACACGTATCCTGCTCAAGAACATCGAGTTGTGAAGGCAGATCGTATTACTTTCCTTTTTATATTGAACCTTGACAATTTTTGAAACGACATTAGAAAAAGAAAGGAAATCCGTCTATGATAGCTTCTACAAATGGAGTCATATAGTTTGTATCTCCTGTCTAACCTACCTCGATACGCTACATCTGCTCTAGGCTTTATATACGAGTGATTAAAGGGGATCCTGCAACGGAAATGACAGGGTTCTATAAAAAGCTTTAACAATTATTGTTTCTGTGAGTAATAAGTAATATGCCCCTTTCCCTCTCGGACCTATCACTTTATTTAATGTAATACGACGTGCTCCGCGCTTGTTTCTGATAACAAGTCAGGTATAAGTTGCAGATGTACATGTTTATCGTATTATATGAAATTCATTCTCATACTTCAATCAAGTGTATATGTCTTTTATTGAATCATTTTTGAAATTCCCTCACGCATTCGCTGGCCATTTATAAATGAAATTAGTCTTTTAAAACTTGTAAATTATTGCTTGGGAAAAGGAGTTTTATTTTCAATTGAACTTCTTTGAGCAAATACAAAAATCCTACATAAATAATATAGTAAACATTTTCCAATTAAATTCAGCAACGACTAGCTCAAATTGACCCTCCAATTGTGTGGAAAAGTAAAAATAAGCAGAAACGATTAGAAGATAATTACTTGTTGGGGGTGTGAGTCAGATACACGCGAGTTAAAGTTGCTTCTGAAACGAAAGATGTAAGAGTTAGTGTGGAAATTTTTTTTTTTTGCATTGTTTTTCTCTTTATATGAAGTAATTTAAAATTGTAGTATTGAAAAATAAAACTATTTGTATTCCAATAATATAATATATTTATATTCCAAATAGTTCTAAAGATTCCAATTAATTATTTTTATTCTAATTATATCTATTCTAATAAATATAATAAATTGCTCTATAAATTCCCTCCGAAATTATCTTTCCTCCCCTATTAAGCCGCTCTGTTTGAATACGTCCCACTTCGCAGCTTGTATATTAATCCCGCAATCGGTGGCCGAACTATAATTATTCAGTTCGAACAATATCGTTTCCGTGTTTGGTAGCACATTGCATACCCGAATTGTGCCAAATCGCCGCTGTGGAGGGCCATTACTGTTGTTGGAAAATTGTCGATTCTCTGTAGCCACAAATGTGGTTCTGTTTAACTGAAGCATGATTTGCTGCGCAGTCACAACGCAAAGCATTCTTCCCATCAATCGCTTTGAAAGTTTAGCTACATTTGCTCTGGGAATAAGCGAGATTATGTGAAAAAAGGATGTTTTGCAATTTCTGAAAACGTTTTTAAGATTTACATTTGCTTGCACACGGAGATGTTTCTCGAATTCATATTAATAAGTTGTTTGCGCATAGTAAAAAAGGTTTCGAAATTCTTCATTAGCATTACCAAATAAATAACTAAATGTGCCAGAAATTTGTCATTAAACGTAATCTGTCAGCTTGCTTATATAACAACAAACTAGTTCTCGTATTTTCATGAAATAAACGAATACTTCTTAAAACAAATTTTAATTAATCTATTACATAAAATATTTTCTGTTTCGAATTAACAAGAAAATGCTGTAAAACTTAGAAATTAAATATAAAATAAATTTAATTTTTCATTAAAGCTGTCTAACGCTGTTAAAAACTTTCTAACGTAAAATATTTTTTCTCATAGAAAGTGCAAACCATAAAAGTTATTTAACCGTTAGTAAATCTTAAACACAAACTTCTTTTTAGAATATATATATGAAATGATGAAACGGTCTTCAAGGTTTATAAAAACAATAATTCTAACAAATAATTGTTGTCTTAAAGGGTCTCAATATTTTGCCATAAAAACAGTTTTTTTTTTCTCTATTTTGTGTAAATCTATCTTTAAATATTTACCCAGAAGTCTTGTAAGCTGTTGATGAAAAGGCTCACTGTTTAGAGTAAGGATTTTCGTTTGTCCTTGGTTATCAGTTTACATTTGCCTTGTTTTTCTTCGTCCTTATTAACCCTTCTTCAAATAACTGATTTTAGGAACACTTTTTTTTTACCAAAAATAATACTGCTTAATACAAACACGGCTTAAATTCAAACTCAGATAATTTTTTTTTTTCTCTTTCTTGATGAAACTGAAATTTTGACAAGAAAAAAAAATTACTCATCCTTTACTTTCTTGGGTTTTTTTAATGAGAGATTTATATGATATATTAAAAAGCATAAAATGTTTTATTAAGTTTTAGATAGTGAATAAATTATCCAATATTTAAAAAAATTTTATGTGCCATTTCTCTAAAACAATAATGCTATAATTCATGCAGATTTTAGTGGAGGTATTTTAAACCCCCCAAAAAAAAAGAATATCTAAACTATACGTCTGATTTAGCTCCAATAATGGGACATTTTTGGATATATACAGTGTGTGTGTAGGTACAATATGTAGAACAATAATTTAATTTCTCTACTTTTTATTTTATTATTTTTTTCTATTATTTATATTAATATATTTTTTAATTAATATTCTTGTTTTAAAAGTTATATTTTAGTTGCAGTACACATTTTTTTACAGGTTAAGTATTATTTTGAATTGATAACTTCCCATTTCAAGTAACGCAATTAGCATACGATGCAGGTATAACAGCTGTCTCTAATCCGTTCTAGCCGAATTGTGCTGAATAACTGAGGAGCACAGGTTCTGATAATTTCAAATAGAGGAATTCTACAGATGCAAAAAAGGAAGTGCTATTTACCGACTAACTTACAATCAGGTTCCAAACTGAAATATCTGAAGCAGTAAGAATCTTTCTATTTGGCAAGTATAATTAAATCAAATTATGATTTAAATCTTCAACTACGCCAAAACGTCAAGCAAATAACAGGTGGGCTGAAACATTCATAGGCTGACACATAGATGGCGCTACTAGTATTAAATCCATATGATTTTTGGTAGCCCTAATCTTCAAACGAGACGTGTATAAAGTTGACAACTGTTGCACTATTAGTATGCGAGTTATAGCATTTAGTGTTCATCATGTGCAGTCCACTCGGCTGACTGTGGATTGGACTCCGGTGTGAAATGATAAAGCCATGTTTCATTCATTGTCACATATCGACGCCAAATTTCAGGTTTATTACGATTGAACAGTTCCAAACACTGATCGATTGTGAGCTCGCTCGGCACCCACTTTGAACAGAGCTTTCGCATATCCAAATATTCATTCACAATATGTCCAACATGTTCATTTGGTATCTTTAGGGTCTCAGCTATCTCAATCAACTTTTTTTTACAGTTATAGAAATTATTTGTGGACTTTTTTGATGTTTTCGTCGGTAACAGCCTCTTTTGGGGCGTCTACTGCGTGCATCGTCCTCGGAGCTCATTTCGCCTCGTTTAAATTTAGCAAACCACTTCTTTATGGTTGATTTTCCTGGTGCAAATACCGAATAATGTTTATCAAGCCAAACCTTGGCTTCAATAGTATTTTTTTTCGCCACAAAGCAATGCTTTATTAACACACGAAATTCCTTTTATCCATTTTTCAAACTAACAAAAGTTGCTTCACTAAAAATGCTATAACTCACATACTAATAGTGCAACAGCTGTCAAATTTATTGAAAGTTAGGGCTAATTCAAAATCATATGGATTTAATACTAGTAGCGCGATCTATGTGTCAGCCTACGAACCTTTCAGCCCACCTGTTATATTAGACTAGAAATAACAAATGGTTACATTTTCAAGAATTTTGGGTGCATATATCCTGAGAAATCAGTACCCAGAACAACCGCCTGTGGCAGTAATAAAAGCACTTATACGCCTGAGCATTGAGTCAAACAGAGATTGGATGGCATGCACAGGTACAGAAGGCCATGAAGCTTCATCAAGATGCCACAGCTCATCAACCGTAGTGACTGGCGTATGGTGACGAGCTAGTCGCTCGGTAACCATGGACCAGACGTTTTCTATTGGCGTGAGATCTGGTAAACGTGCAGGCCAGGGCAACAACGGTATATTTTCCGTATCAAGGAAGGTCCGTGCAATGCCGGCAACATTAGGTCGTGCATTATCCTGCTGAAACGTAAGGTTTCGCAGGGTTCGAATAAAGGGGTAGAGCCACGGGTGGTAACACCAGAAATGTAACGTGCACTGTTCAAAGTGCCGTCAATGCGAACAAGTGGTGACCGAGACATGTATCCAATATCACCCCATAACATCACGCCAGGTGATGGGCCAATATGACGATGACGAATGCCCGCTACCATGTGCGTTCACCACGATGCCGCCAAACGCGGATGCGACCATCTTAATGTTGCAAACATAACCTGGATTCATCTGAAAAAATGACGTCTCGCTAATTAGTGCCACGAGGTTCGTCGTTGATCACACCATTGGAGACGTTCAGGTCTGTGATGCAACTTCAAGGGTAGCCGCAGTCGTAGTCTCCGAGCTGAGAGTCCATACTGCTGCAAACGTCGTCGAGCTGTTGTTTTGCAAACGATCCCAATTCTTGACTCAGAACTCGTGACGTGGCTGCACGATCCATTAAGGCCATGCGGGTAACATGACTTCTTCTCGGCTGCTAATAACAGGGGGCCGTTGAGATGCAGCACGGCGTTCCGTATTAACGTCCTGAACACATCGATTCCATATTCTGCTAACAGTCATTGGATCTCGACCGACGCGAGCAGCAATACTGCGATACGATAAACCGCAATTCCGTTACGCTACAACTCGACTTTTATCAAAGTCAGACGTGCTGCTACGCATTTCTGCTTCTTACACGAGGCGTCGCAACAACCTTTCACCAGGCAACAACCTTCAAATGTAATTTGTGTATGAGAAACCGGCTGAACAATTTCCTCATTTAAACACATTTTAGGTGTCGCTACCGGCACCTGCTTTGTCTGAATAAGCTGAAAAGCTATTCATTTCCATATCACAGTACATTTTTCCTGTCGTTTAAATTTGATGTCTGTAGCATGTTGCCTTCTTGGTGTAGCAATTTTAATGGCCAGTATTGTAAATTGCTATTCGATTCACTTTTGACGTGAGGATATTTAATGTCTACAAATTCTGACAAAATTTGCTTTTACCATTATTTTATTATTTGTTACACTATCTAAAAATATATGTCTTAGCGATTTTTATTATACGACAGAAAAATCCCTTTGACAAGTCACAGAGATAAAACTGCAACAACAAACTGCAATGTGATTCGTATCTATAATTCAATTACAATTATGTCAATGATTCGTAAAAGTAGACCAAAGTGATTCGTTCGAAATAATTCTACTGTTGTATTGATAAATCATATGCCATATTTTAAAAAGTGTTTCGAAAGAATAGGCTGCTTTTCATTTGTAATTAAAACACAATGTTTTTATGATAACTATTTAATTGAATGAAAAAAAATAAAAGCTGCACTTCGGACTGGTATAAAAAATTAGTGTTTCTGTTGATACTGTCAGGACAGGACATGGCTATAAAACAATAGCTAACTTACGACCCATCTCACAGATTTAATCTTCCATGTGCAAAAAAGAAGTCTTTCATAATCAGAGACGCATATTCTTTGATAAATCTATCCGCCGGATATTAAAAATGTCTTCGTTTTGTTGATTTCGCTCAAACAACTGATTTGTTTCCCATAGTTTTTGTACATATCTGCTTTTCATTTAGTATTACAATTTTGTTTCTCTTGCATTTTAATGTAGCGCATTTTCTTTGTGTTTCATTCATATGAAAATGTTAAGTATTCTTTAAAAATATTATGAAAAATTCAAACAAATGCGTAATCAATCTAAGGCATTGAAAGAACGTTTCGAGACTGATATTTCCTTCACTGTTACTTGACGGAATCGTAAGGAAAGAAATATGTGCATCTATGTAAAAAAATTATTACAAAAAGAGAAAATATAATTCCCAGTTTGGTCCTCCGTTTTACTGCTTAAAGTAATTCCTCTTCAGTGAAGCAGCTCTTCGAATCTCCCTCTGGACTCGTCTAAATTCTTTTGATATTACTCACTTACATGAGGATGACACTGCTATTAATTGATGAGAGATCACGAGGAAATCTATGCAATTTTTATTTGCCATATTTTTTAATGTTATAAAGAGCCAATTCTAGTTGAAAGAAATACCTCCACCGAGCGACCATTAAAGTTGAGTGCGAACACTTCGTGACTGTCACTTAACTTCAATTTCCTCCTCGGCTGCACGAGGATGACAGAGAAGATATTCTAATGACAGAAAATTCCTGGGGAGAAATCTTTCCTTTCTGACCATTAGAAATCGGCGCCTTTTTCCCTGATAATTGCGCTCAAGATTCAGATAGCACAAAAGGATAATTGTTTGAAACTTCACTAATCACTTGGAGAATTAAGGAAAGAAAGCCAGTCAAAATGGATGAATTCTTAATAGCTGGGAAGCGTTAATAGCGCTGTTGATAGAAAACTTCTTTCCTGCACTGGATCAAGCACTCTTTCGAAGAAAGAACATAATAATTCTTTTTTCGCCTTGTCGGCAAATTTTAGAATCATAAATATGAATTGATGCTTTTAAATAATTTTTAAGTCTATCCCGCATTATCATTTTAAATTGCCTTCGCTCTGTGTTTCATCAGAAGTTTTCTTTTACCCAAATATTATGCATTAAAAAGATAATGGAATAAGAAGGAGGAAATTTCAATTTGTACATGCGATCCTAGAGAAGTATTTTCAGAAACTTTGGAAATTATTTATTTACATTTTGCAATGAATTTGCTTGTACAATATTATGCTGCAAATACATATTTATATTAGAAAAAAAAGAACAACATTTTTGTAAATGTTTTGTGTATGTAAATAATAGTCTTTATTTTTATATAAGCAAATCCTAAATATGTTTTTGCTATTCAAACGTAAACAAGAGAAACAAAGCATGAATTTCAACATAGACATATATTCATGTAATATATATATATAAAGATTTCTTTTCTGACGGAGTGCGATTATATGAATTTTTTTCATTGAATTACGAACGGTGCGTATTCCTTATTATAGTCTATTTTCCATCTCTCTCAAACCCCACTTCTTTGTATGGATTACATATATAAATTTGTATGTGTTTTCTTCTGTGCAGCGTCATTTTCTTGCATTTATATGTCAATGTACATATTTTGAACATCGATTATTGGAAAGAATGTGTTCTCATAAATTTAGCATAAAGTTCGATTTGAAATGAATAATACACATGCTAGCTTGGCAATAGTAATAAATAAAAAAACAAAAACATGGCGAGATTTAAATTTACACCATTTATTAAAATAATTTATAGTGATGTATGCTTTAATTTCAATTTGTTGCAATTTTTGAATTGGATAAGTCTAATTATTTTAAATATCATTGAAAAAATTAATAGATATTTTAGATTCGGCAAAATTTTCTGTCAAAAATGTTTTGCTGACACATTCAAAATTCATTTTAATATCGACAGAGAGATGATATGACCTGTTGTATGTCAATATACTTTGTTAGTAGAAGTTGAATTTTTACAAAGGTAAATCTACACAAAAAATTATAAAAAATTAGATTTTTATTAGTGAAAAGCAAGTAAAAAAAGTTAATGATAAATGGAAATGGGAAGTTACGGCAAAATATTTGTATTGTAGTGCATATAGTATAGCGTTTTTGATTACGTCTGTTGCATTTTTGTATTTGAAGTCTTGCTGTATTTCACACTTTGGTTATGCAGAAGGATTTTATTCTCACGGGAAGAGTTTTGGCATTTCACTCTGAGGAATATTATTTGACAAGTATATAATAACTCATCACTCAAATTTGACTGGGTAGTGATATTTCATGCAATTAGTATTTTTGTACTAGTGAGAAAAACCTATCATTAAATATTCGGTGTCATGTACTGCGGAGAAAGTTAGCGAATGTCTCTGCGATCTTCACAGGTTAAAAAAAACTACAGGTTGAATGTTATCTATACCATGAGTTGTTCCATAGTAATTAGTGATAGAACACGAGCTGAAATGTGTCTGCTCAATGAAAAGAGAGGGAAGCTGGACTCCTCCCCGCTCTTGACGGATTGTCTTAAAGGAGGTTTTGGTGAAGGAGAGACTTCTGCGAAGAAACAACCAGAAGTGTTATTTTTATAAATTTCTCTGAAGTGATTGAATAGACCGGAATTTCCGTTTATTTTCAAAGTGAACCCCTTGTGGTTTCGTTTGTCACGCCATGTGATATGACTCGAGAACTCTGCAAGATGTTCAACCTTGGAGTGAACTGTACTTGTGATTTAATTGTGCACTTGTGATCAAATTTTATTTTTAATCTTTATTACTTTATAAAGTAAACCAGAGTTCAATATTTGTAATATATATATAAATTTCTAGTAAATAAAAATTAAAGTGTTTCCATGAAGCTGAAAGTGATTCTCTCTTTGAAGTCGTTATAGGTCTAATATAGGCTGAAACGTTACAGTGTCTATTGGCTTTAGCAACTAATTTTGTAATCATGCCATATTTTTTAAAGAATAAATACATATAAAATATATAATATTTACAGAATAAATGCATGTTTTTAACAACATTAAACATTGTGTCCAAATCACTTACTTTTCTATTTTTCCATACAACATTGCATAATCTTAGAATATCTAAATCATCCCTTAGACTTTTTCTAAGCAATCTAATGGAATCAGAATAAATCAATTTTCAATTTCGGTTTTGATGATCCCATATGCGTTTTCTTTCTTACAAGCTCATCATTTGTGCTATCGGTCATGCATGAACATTAGTGATGTGTAATGACCATTGATGATGTCGATTTTTGGAAGATTACCGATTTTTGCCCATTAATAAGCATGGAGGTCCATTATTTTACTATACTTTCGCTCTAATATTTAGAGTTTAAAATTTCAGTAACTCCACGAAGTTTAAAAGAAATTCTTTTTAAATCTTCTGGACAGAAATAACATTTCAATATTCTTGCTTTAATTCATTGTCTATTTATATGTTAGCCGGTCTGAAAATTTTTCTGACCTTGATTAATTTTGAAAGAGATTTACTTTAAAAAACGAACTCTTGGTATGTTTGTGTTTTATGTTTGTGCACATATTAACTCCTTTGCACTGAAATTTTTTTCATTCGTATTACCAGCAACTCGATAGAAGCGATTTTAGTGAAAAAGATCATATTCACATGTAAGTTTGATATACGCTTTATTTATATTGTTATTTGCATTGTCTCCGTAGCGGAGCCCCTCGAGCTTGAAGACAAAAATTTAAATGGCTCCGCTCCGAGCCCAGAGGGCAAAGGGTTAATAAAGCAAAAAGATAAAAATGAGAGTAAATTTGAAATGACAGACATTGCATTCTTTTATGCAACCTCACAGGTTCTCGTTCATTCAGCACCAGAGGAAGCTGTAATGTGGCTTTTTATAAAATTGGACAATAATAATAAAAGCGTTTTTGCAAAAAAATAAATAATGAATATATGAGGCATAAGGATTGGTTCAAAGAAGTAATAAATAAAATAAGCAATTAGATAATAATATAGCAATAAGCGTAAAAATAACAGGAAATAACTAAATAAGAAATAAAAAAGGAAAAGGAGATGGTAAGGGAACAGAAACAGCCAGAGGAGCTTCTTGGCAAAAGAAGTGATGGTGGGAAGAAGATTAAAACTTGAAGCTAGGGAGAGAGAAACTTTTCCACTTGCTGTAGAGAGTGCTTGCTTCTCTTCCTCACTGTTCCACTGGGGCCACAAAAGGAATATATAAAGTCCCACATATTACTTCTACAATAAATTCTGTGATACTTTCTATAAATGTAAGGGTAAAATATTACAAGATGGATTAAATCCAATCCCTGGATCAAGGCTTTGCTACATATTAAATGATACAAGCTTTGAAGCGCTATCACCGGATATGAGCTTGCAAATAAGGCCCAGGGCTTACCGCAGGAGATCAGTTAATTTATTGCTTTTAACCTCATGATTAATGACTTTGTGGACGCTCTTTTTGCGGCCATGGAGCTGAAGTTCAGTCTTGTATTTGCAGATGTTCTGGTAATTTGGAAAATGGTAGAAATGTGAGTACATGCAAAAACACTCCAATAAATTTTTTGAGAGGTGGCCAGTAGAAAACGAGATGACGAAAGTAAATCAGACAAAACCCCCCTTTCAACTCTTCTCGCTTAGCTTATACCGCATCATGGCATAAAACTTAAGATTCAGTAGGCATTATTGATAAAAGAAAAGAACTGAAAATTCACCACTATTTGGAGAGGCCCGACTTGGAAGCAAATTCTGAATTGGACCTGTCAAGTTAAAAAAAAACTATAAACCGACCGTGTGGAAACGGGGCTAAACTTATAAATGCTTGGCCGGCTTTACAACCTAGGGGTTGCACTCAAGATCACTTGTATAGCATAAGACCTATGTAAGACCAGTAGTTGAGTATGATGGTAATTGCAAGCATAATAATCACGGAGACAAATTCAGAAATATTGGATATATTCCAAAATCCATGGAATTTATTATTGATGGTACAAGATCTGCAATCAATTGCCGCTATGGAACCCCAAACGTGGTTTTGAACTTCTTTTGTTGGATAACATAGATGGAAAATGGCTGCATAAACCTTGCTGGAAAAGTTTCGAGAAGAAAGGAAGGACTATTTTCTGAGTCACTACTGGTCTGCTGTAGAGAGGGTTGAAAACGCAAAAAACTTTTCATGTATAAACGATTTACATGATACCCTCTACTTTTTCTTTCTTCAGCTCGTTTTCCCTTTCAGATCTTGGTATCCACTAAAATTTTTAACTTGCTGAGGACTATTTGGACCTTGTCTCTGATGTTAGCAAAAAATCTTATATTGACTCTAGTTGAAATATTCTGCCTTGGCTACTATACATGAACATTACCTGATGATTCTTGGCTCCATTTTATACTGATGATTCTTTGGAGAGGAGGGCCTTAAGAAATGCTGGAGTTTATTCTATTGACTTTACATTATTTTTACGCCATTGGAAAGCACTTTGATAACTTTGACGGTGAAATAGCGGCCATTTCTTTGGCCTTAGGCAAAAATAGAACAATGTGAAAAAGAAAATATTGTCTTTTTTGTTGATTCCATGCCGACTATTAAGGCTTGACAACTTCAATAATTGTGAAAGTAAATTTCTAGAAACTGCATATTAAAGATAGATGGAGGCTGTTCATCCACAGGGAAATTCATTTGCTCACAGTGCATTTCCAACCATTTCTGAGATATGCTATGAAATGAGCAGGCTGAGATGTTGGCCAAGAATGGATCACGAGAGTGATGCAACTTGAATCTTCTTGCTTTTTGCGTCATATAAGACGATATCTTTGCTTTCTCTATTAAATACAACGTTTCAGCTTTGGCACATAGAAGGAAAATTTGAGAAAAAATGGAATTCCCTATTGAATAATTCAACCAAAGGATTCCCAGTTCCTTGCTCTAGTAGAGAGGATCAGTGTCGTGCTTTGGAGCTTTGACTTGTCACGGGCCAGCACATTACTACTTACAGGAGGCCACATCACTCTGTATGGAAGCATAGGACATAGGAGTCTAGGACTGGCTGCGCGAAAGGTATGTGCCCTGCCTCATCCTTCCTGCGTGACTCAGCTATGGCCTGCCCTCTGCACAAAGAGGAAGGGTACTCATCATATGCTCTACTGTTCTGACCGTATCATTTTTTGTGTTACTGAGCAATACGTAACT
>BPLR01014713.1:0-21074 GCA_021605095.1 Caerostris extrusa
ATATCTTAATACAATTCTAAACCTAAATGCCTATATAAGAAGCAACTTTCATTAGACAAATTGCTTTTATATATTGTTAACTTAATTACATAATATCTTCTATTGTCATAATATATAAATATTTACCCATCAAATACAACTTGGTACATTAGCCCATCGTCATCAGAGGTAGCTCCATTTTCCTTAGCCATTTGCTTGTTGAACTTGAAGTGCATTGTTATCACTTATACTTGCAGCTTTAATATCTGCAATTTTTGCTTCAAACCAAGAACCATTGAATAAACTTATATTTTATTTTTTTCAAATGTTGATAATGATTGCTAATAGCATTTATTATGACATATATGTTAATTTATTTTATTCAATAAAATAATTTGATGTTATATGAAGAAATGCTTTTTTCTCTTTTCATTTTCCTGTAAGTCACAAACATGAGAAATGAGAGAAGAATATGTTACAGATGCATAAATCCACTAACTTAAATAAAAATATTTTATTACAATAACATTTATTGATATATTATTAATAATTTTCATGTCCTTATGAAAAAAAGAAATGAAAACTAATCAACATAATTGTTTACACTTGGAACTGCAAACATAATGATTATGTGAATAAAACTGAACTAAGGTATGTTTCTTATTAGACTTTTTATTAATTTTACCAAAAATGAAAACATATATTTTAAATTTTACAATTTAATATGCAAATATATAATTTATTTTATAGCATTTTATTAACCATCACTATGTATATTATATTATTACAGATTTTTTTCCTTTAAATAAATTCTATATGTATTTTGCAAATAAAACTGTTTTTTGTCGAAGTATTTTCAAATGAAATGAATTCACAAACAACAGTGATAAAAATATATTCATAATCTAAAAAAAGAATATTTAACATTATAAATCCATACATTTCAAGACAATAATTTAAAAATAAACATTGTTATAAATATACAGATTTATGTTAATTATTATATTATCTTAATGTTAATTCATTAATGTTAATCATCATTAATATTTCATAAGCAATATAAATTATACATCATTCAGTTATCTATAATAAAATACATAAAAACATTTAAAAAATATAAATAGTACATAAAATTGAATTGAAATAAACCTCCTCAATAGAAATCATATCAAAATATTTTGGGTTGGTGAAAAAAAGTTTTTGGAAAACTCAGATGAAGAAAAAGGTTCAATAATGAATTATATAAAGAAAATATTATTCAATAAATAAAAATTAATGAATTATATTTAATTATTATTAAAACTTCAAATACAACTAAATAGGAATTAGATAATGGATGACAGAAAGTAAATGAACCTGTCACGATTATTGGCAGGGATTACAAAACTATGAGAACAATTATTGGAGAATCTTTTATAGAAAATTTTAATGAAAAGCTTGGCCCCCACTGAGCTTTCAAGCCGTTAGAAGGATACTTACTGAATGAATATAGTAGCAAATTTTTATCAACACACAAAAACTATTATATACATCAATATTATTATCGGGAGACTTCCACCTTTGGGACCTTGCACCTTGTCCTTGTCCGTTTTACTCCCACCCTCAGTCTTGCAATGTTTATCCTTCCGTGCACTACACACTGCTCATCCACTAAGTTACTTCAAAATTCACCTTCAATTTGTTCTGTCACCATTCTTTACCTACATCCACTGATCACATCTGGACTTTATCAACTTCATCTCTCATCACTCTCCCTACAATAACCACAAAGCTACCTTCAATATCATTGCATAGCACTCTCTTCAACCCTACCTACTCTATGTACCAGCCACAGCCATAACGACCCTACACCCTCTACTACAACCTGTCTTAATTGACTCCTTCAAATCTCTCGCTGAACTTCTGTTACCACAATCCACTACTAGTACGCTCCTCTTGCCTACAGATCAACTACTTGTCTTATTTTATTTAACCTTATCTTACTGTGTTATTGTCTTATCTTACCTATTTGTTTACATGTTTTATTATTGTGTTTTTCTATATTCTAATCACCTGCGTGTGATTTCTTTTTGCTTGTTTTTGTATTTGTCTGTTTTTCAATAAAATTAAACATACCTTGCCGTCATGGTAGACAAGTAGACACTCAAACACCTGGTAGTTAATTTACAGGTACCATGCTGCATGTGCCGGCTCTCAATCCGTTTTCAAGTCATTCCCTATTCAATTGGTATTATGCTCATTTTATCTTTTTAACATCTGCTACACCTTCTCAAGCATTGGTGCCTCATTTCTCACCCCCGCCCGACTGACTTACCATCAAGTTACACGTGCCCCCTGGGTAATGCAAAGTGAGTAACATTGGTGCAGCCCTTATGGCGAAGATCACGGTCTATTTGCCAGCTGCATTAGAAGAAAAAAAAAAATAATATCATTTTAACTGTGACAATCTGTCATATTGTCACTGTGAACAATCATCTACCAAAATTTTTATTTCTTTTTAGAAATATTGTCAGACACAGAACTACAATGAAGATAGATTTCTTTTAAAAGATAGGTTGATGATTAGGATGCCCTTTTTACTCCTTACAAAACTTTTATTTCTATTTATTTGAATTTAAATAATGTTTAAAACAAAAAAAAAAAAAAAAAAGTAACAAATAAGACGCATTTAAAGTTAAAAAAAAAAATCTACAATAGATTAAAACAACAAAAAATTTGCATATCCAATTTTCAAATTTTAAAACACAGAGGAAATGGAAAGAATGATTTACATCAACAGAATGATTTACAGCAAGCAAATAAAACAAGACGGTTTTCAACGAAACACAGTTGCAGTTAAGTCAATTCAGTATTACGAGTAGTTGAAATAAATTTTAATCGACGAAATAGATATGCAGAAACAAACTTTTTATTTATTTCAATGTTGTGCTACAAATTATTAATTAAAAATTTAATTTCTTAAATGTATAATAATAGAACTGTCAATTAAAATGTATGAACTGTGATTCCTGTATCAAATGGAATGTGTATAAGCATATTCAATTTGCTTCAGGAAATAATTCTGGACTGAAAAATATCCCCCCTAACAAAATCATCAACCAGGAAAAATTATTCTCCAATAAAAAGGAGAATAAATTAGAAAATGCTGTAGTAAAAACCAATTTTCGATATGTTTCTTTTGTTTTAATTAAAGAGCAGTATAGTTATCTTTTGATGTCGAAAAAAGAAAAGAAGCGATTTTTAATTAAAAAATTATAATTAATGTAATTAAAATATTTATTAATTTTAAAATTTTAAGTAATAATTAATCATAAAAATAAACATTTGTATATTCTACATGTACCAATGTTTACATTTTTCACATTGAATTTTGCTGATATATATTTAAATATTTTGAATTTAAAAAATTTTGTTTGAAAATGACTGATTTATATTTGTTATTATTTAACAAAAATTATCTTTTTTTTATAATCATTAAACAGCCTCATTTATAATCATTTAGTTAATATCATGAAATATATTTTAAATCAGTATAACAAAAATTGCAAATTAAATATGCTATTATTTTGCATGCAAAGCAGCAAGTTGTTTGTTTTAAACAATGAAGTAGAATGTTCATACTGTCTATAAATTTAAAAGATCTTTTGAACATTATTCCTTATACATACATAAATATGTAAATAAAATAAGTCATTTCAGCAATTCTGTTCAATGAAATTTTAAATTATGTTTCATCAACATCTGTATATCTAAAATCAGTTATTACATAATTCATTTTGATAGTTAAAAGAGAAGTTTTAGATTTTCATTTTCAACATTGTAAATTTCCTTGTAATCTTGCCTCCTAAAAACTTTGTACAATTCAAATCAGTATTCCTACTGCATATTTAATATTTTTATGAAAGTGTAAATAAATAGTTTCACGTAACTAAGGCAAATATTTTGAATGCAGACAGGTTGGCAAATGTTGATTCTTGACTTAAATACTGGTATTCCACAAATTGAATAAACAAATTTCTTTTCTTTCTTTTTTTTTTTTAATAATGACAAACTGATTTTGTCCCTGATTTATTCTAAATATTGATTCTGAGTCATCCGAAGTGTATATGCCTTGATATGAGAAATCCATTCATTTGGCAATATACCATCTTTTGTTAATGATTCAGTAATTATAGTCATTACACAAGAAAAGGAATTATGTGTACAACTATTTGACTGATTAAATACTAAGTTTACATGGCCAATATATATACATACTTTTTAATTTATATATACTTTTAACTTTTTATTTTATAAACTTTTTTTTTTTTAACTTTCATTTTCTGATAATAAGAGAAAATTATTCATATACACTCACATCCAGAGCATGGCCAATCATGGAATTAGCAATGAAAAAAATGTAGTTATTTCTTATATTGGGTGAAAATATAAAATACCAAATTTCATTATAATACACAAAGCTGGAATAAAAAATTTGGAATGTACTAAATATGACAAAATAGAACATATATATATATATATATATATTATTCACTTCATAGTGATGCATATATAATTCATCAAGTTTTGTTAAAGCAAGAATTTATAACATCAATTTTAGCATGATAGAACTGTCAACTTAAAATGGAATCTGTGTTATATTTACAGACCTAATGTATACAACGCATTTAAAATATAGTAATTATCTGTGCATTGAGAGTTGAAACTGGTTTATAGAATTCAACTCATAATCTAGAAAGGTTTTGTTAGATCTGTGGGATAATATTAAGTGTGTTTACATCACACAAGAGAAGAAACCCATCTGACATTGGCCGACAAACCAGTATGGATGAAATTTTAAGCTGTTTTCTCCAAGATTCGAGATTTAGATCTAATCATTTTTAATTGCAAATTAAGAAAATTTGATGATTACAAGTTAAAAAAATATCCATCTATTTATATACAATGCTATCTTTATAGAATTCAAATCCATTTTTATCAAACATAATGTTTTGATTCGACAAATCAAATACTTTAAAACACGATTAAAAAAAAATATATGCAGTTTTAAGAAAGTTATTTTTTGCATGTGTAGTATAATGAACATTAAATCTTGGTCTTGTAAGCATATATAATATTAATTAATAAATAATGATTTCATAATGCAAATTACGTTATATATTTTTTAAAAATAAAAATCTTTTAAAATCATTTAATATTATATTAACTATAATCAAAAGAAAAATATTAATAAATGCATATATGAGTTGCTAAAATAATTTTCATCTCGCATTTTTTATAAATGCAACTTATTGAAAATCACAGAAGGAAAACAGTAGGAGTAGTAGAAGAGTTGAGAAACATAATTACTTCATCCTTGATATTTCACAGTTGCAGCTTTATATATTAGCTTTTGATATTTTACAGATGTTTTAAATAAAATTAAAAATCACAATATTTGTTATCTTGATCTAAACCCAATAAAAATATTCTGACAATTGTTTTTAAAAATATAATAATCCTACAAAGATAATAGTTTGTTTCATATTCTTATCAAAACTTTTTTTTTTTCCTCACTGGAAAATCCAGCTCCATCAAAATTTTAGTTTGTACTAGTAACAGAAAAATGTGACCAGCATGAAAAGAACATAACTGTAATATTTATTCAAAAATTATGTCTTAAAAAAAGTAAAGATGATAATAGAATAGGTTTAGGATTTATCATTAATTTCATAGCAATTTGGGATAACTAGCATTTAGAATTCTGTACTTATGCATATAAATATTTTATGAACATAAAGAAACTTCTTCACAACAGCCATATGGATATAGTGGGAGAAGTTTGCTCAACATTTTAAATGAAAATGGGTACTTACGTATTAACGGTACCTTGGCGACAGTTGCACCAATAAAGAGCACATGCGCCAACCGCAGCTACACATTTGGCGCCAATCTACACTTAAAATTTTTGTTCCAAATAATAAAATATATATGAAACACTTCATTTAAAATCAAAACGCTTTCAAAATATTTTTATTCCAAATAATAAAGATTGGCGACACTTAAAAACCGCCAAGTCTGTCGCCAAGGTACCGTTAATACGTAAGTATCGAAAAATGTTATGTGCATGCAGTTTTTAGGTATTATAACTAGCTGATATTCTCTTTAAGGCTAAATTTGTTGATATTGGTCTTTTAGAGAATATTTGCTGGTGAACAGATTATCTTTTCAGACTTTAATGTTTGACACAAATATGAAAAATAAATTCATGCATTTCATTGATAATGTAATATACCCTGGCTGATTGAAGTAAGTTTTTTAGTTTATCTATACAATAAAATTTTTGTTTATACAAGTTAATTATATTTGTTCAAATATTTAACTTAGCAAAATTCTAAACAATAAAATAAAATTAATTTTAAAAACCATTATTCTAGACCAGGGATGGCCAACCCAAATGATCTTGCGGGCCACTTTGGAAATGCATCATAATTCTGCGGGCCACATTTAAGATTATATATCCTCATATTAGATTTAGATCCACTATAGACATTTTTGGAGTGAAAAATTGAAACATAATGAATTATTTTTGTGCTTATTATTATTCTTACATGTAAACATAGATAATATAATAATAATGATACTAAATGCACACATTATAAAGAAATGTATGACACTACAAATAAAATATATAAATGTAAACGAAATAAAAAAAAAATTAAATCATTAAAAAATATTTATTTTACTAGAAAGATATTTGTTTGCACAAGAATATTATTTTAAAATCAAAGTTAATTTTTTCTCCTAATTTTGACAGTTAATTTTTGAATATATGGATGCACAAATAATGTATTTTTTAATAAATTGGCTTTCACTACTTTGGACATAAAATAAATATATTTTGTAAAAGTGTAGTAATTCTCACAGATCGGAAAAATGTTCAAGGCGGGCCACATGTGGCTGCGGGGCCAGATACGGCCCTAGATAGATAATTTAAGAGAGGTTTTAATTATTCTTGAATGAATATTACTTACAGACAAATATCAGCAATAGTCTAAGTTGTTTAGTACTGCTTAAACTGGTAAGTGATGAATTAAACATTTTCTTTTTTTTTAAAATTTAGGTCACTAATAAGATACTATGTTTATTTTATCAAGATTGTATTGTTATTAAAAACCTCCTTTCCAGTATAATTAAAATATTTTATTGTTATCTGTTATGTATTATAATACAAAAATTTTTAGGCGTTTTTATAATGCAAAAGCAAATAGATTACAAGAAAAAAAACAAATATGAATTATAATTTGGTGCTTTTTATCAAATTTTATTAGGGTTTTTTAATTGGTTAAATTTGTTTGCATGATAGCATTTCAAACTGTCAGAAAAGTAAGCATTCTGTATAAAATAATAAAAGAAAGACTTCATTAACAAATAATTGGGAGATGAAAACTGTGAATAATCATGGAAAAAAAGTTATGTTGAATCAATAAGGGAAAACTTTTTTAAAAAATTTTTTAATACAATAACAGTTAAAGAGAAACAATTGAATATCCCTATAAAAATGATATAAATAAAAACTTACCTAGATTTTCCACCATTTTTAATAAGTCAATTTTTCTAGTGAACTGAGTATGTTGGCCCTACTGGATCCTTAAACACTTGTTTTCCAGGGGGAAAAAATATCAAAAACCATGATGGAAATATTCATGGCAAGTCGAATATTCAATAATGAGAGAGGGAAGAGTACCAAAAAGAAACAGTGATGGATTGAAAATTGGCTAAGCAGCATTCTTGTAAAGAGGAAATCATTGAGGTGCAGGAACTAAGCAGTGGAGTAACTGAAGTGAGTGCATATAGATCAGGTTGGTTCATACACAAATGATGCAGGATTACGCTGTTGAAGCATTAAGTCATGAAAGTAACATTTTTCTAGGAGAGATAGAATATTTGCAATTTTATCAGTCGGATTTGTGGTTTTAGATAACTAGTCGTAAAGATTTTGCATACCTCTGACAGAGTTGAAGGAAATTGTTTCTTTGAGTATAAAAAAGGTCTCATACATATTATCTGGTGAGAGAGTTTCAAAAGTAGGGTAGCTTGAGATGTTTGGTGTTTCTTCTAGCCAGCTTTCAGGAACTTGAGGCAGCAAGATGACTCTGCAACCCATAATTCATACAAGTACGATTGTAAATCTTCCCTTCGATGGGGAAGTATGTGGCATGATTTTCACATTTTAAGCATTTAATCTTAAAATTGCAATTGCTACTTCCATGATAAAAAATAGATGCAATTAGAACATTGTGTATCACCAGATTTACAATTGAACTTTTCTACACGTACAGTGAGGTAAATAATCTGTTTAAATCAAAGATTTTGTAATTTTCTGGTTTGTGATCAAGGATAATTTCCCACACAAGATAAAAACATTTGGACTTTCTTTTTAGTTGAATGACATTTTTTAAGCAGAATAGTCTTTAAAAGCTGTTTTTATTTCATTTCCAGAGATGTTTATAGGGAGACCTTTTATCACAACTTCCTTGGGTCTCAGAATTTTTTAAGAATTCTATTTCACGTAGATTGAAAAATTTGATGAGGTTACAGTGCTGCTCTTCATCAGTCAGGAATCATTTTAAAAAGGGTAATTTTTTAATTGTGTTTGAGATTTTCATGCCCACTTCACTTTCAAATTTAGCATCAGTCCTTCATCAGTCAGATTTGAATTGAAAGGGACATTTTTTAAGCTGCTTGAAAGAATTTTCATAAGTATGTGTTTGAGATAGGATTTGATTTTAAGTTTATTGTCTTGAAGTTTTATCACCCCTGCAGCATAAGCGCCCTGATGGTCAAGTGGCTAGCATCTTGGCCTTTGGTACAATAGGCTTCAGGTTCAAATCCTGGTAGTGGCAAGGATGTTTGCGAGTGGTTCGGAATCCACTTTAACTGTAGATTCCAATTTAACTAGCCTTTGTGCACAAAAAATTAATGTAGGGTGACAAACCAAATAGCAACATAAATTTTACCATTTAGATGTAATGAAAATTCATGTTTTTATACAGATGTCGTGTAATTCTATATAAAGAGCAACAATATAGGATAGCAGGATGTTTTTCCCCCATTATTTTTAAACAATTAAAAATGACTGGTTTTTATTTTAAAATAAGCAGACGAAATCTTTTGAAATGTTTATAAAATATCAAAACTACATTTCAAAACTCTTATTTCATTAAACACATGATCATTGCTCCCCACATAAATTTACTTAACTTCTTATTAGCCTTTTAATATACAGGGGAAAAAATTTATTTTCTATAGATATTTTTATAATCAAATTACTAAATAAAAAAAACAGTTATACAGTAATTTAATAAACTAAATTGCAATTTTTTTTTTTTTATTACAAATGTGTCACAGCTTGTAGTCTGCACTGCATGTTCTAATAACAAATGAAATACATTTAGATTATTACTAACTTTATATGAATTTTAACCATTGAAATTTTAGAGATGATATTCTGTACCAAATCATTTTAAGAGATTGTGGGATTTTAGTTGATTTTTTCTTATTGTCAAATGTGATTTTTTTAATTTCTATTTTCTACAAACTATTTTCTTAATTAACTTCTGGCCTAAAGCTAAAATTTAAATAGACTGGCATGGATGGGAATTGACTTTTAGTCTGTTGACCAATGATGGAATTTTTAAGAACAATGGTCCTCAAAGACTTATTTATCCTACCAGTCTCATTAAAAAAATTCAGCATGATCCTGGAAATGTATCTTTAAGAGAACAGATATCTTTATCACAGAAAATTAAGATAATGAAGAATAATAGGAAAATTAAAACTCTGAATAATATGAAAAGGATGATACTGATGTGCTATCAATGAATTAATCATTGCTTTTTTTTTTTTTTTTGTCACCAGTAGTCTTAAATCACTGTGATTCACAATTGGTTACTTTTGTTAACAAATTTGTGATTGCACTAAAGGAACATTTTAGAAAATATAAGGAATGGAAATGCAATTAAAAAATCTTGCATTTAAGTTCATAATCAAAATATACCATTACTATCTTTTTGCAGGCAGAAATGTTTGTAGTCGTCTTTTAATCATCAGCGAGTTGTTCTAAATTTTCTCGTCCTACGTTCCATTATATTTTCAACATCCCCTTACTTTTATTAAATACATCAGAAACTATTATCAAACCCCTTGAATCACTATCTTCAAAGATGCTGACTTTAGAAAATAATGATTCAGAGTGAAATTCGATATGCAAAACTTTTTCAGGAGACTCAGAAAATTGTAGATTTTTATGAGGTCAAATCTGATAGAACAAAAGCTATAACTGAGAGCAGCACAGACAGTTTATTATTATTTGCAACCTGATTTTTTTTTTTCAGTACAATTGGGTGAAAATGGTACAGAACTAGAAAATGCTCAGATTAGTTTGATCACTAGCATAGAACTCTTATGACATAATAAATTACTATCAATGTTTATTACATGATATGGCATCTATTTATTTTTAAAGAATTATTATTTATGTCATTATTGAAATCCAATGACTTCAAACCAGTAATTGAAAAAATATATTATTGTAATTCTGATATGTTATTAAAAAGAAAATTTACAATAACTGACATAACTGTCTTCATAAATTGTCACCCCTTGTTTTAAAAATTCTTTTAATTACCAATCAAAACTACATTTCAAATAAATTTTGGTAAAAGGGTTCGAAAAGGGATATTGGTATTCTTTCATTAGCCAGAACAATTTATTGCTAAGGAAGTTTACATTTCATCGCAAAGCACGAGAGATATCACGCAATTTTCATCACAGATGAATAAATAAATGCTTTAAAATCTTATCACACAGTTATATATTGAAAACCAGTCAAGATTATTAACAATATTCCATTGCAATGACTTTTGGCAGTCTATGCCAAGAAACTAGAAAATGATTCTTCGTAATTGTTATTGGCCACAAATGCATTCTTTAATTGTGGCCAGTGTCATGTCAGTTCTACCAAGTCATGACACCTATGTTTTCAGGGTTTAATGAAACTTGGTATACTGAATGTCCTTCTATTGTAAACCAATCACATGAAATAGTTTCTCTTTATACAATCTAATTTCAATTTTACAGCTCAACAAACTTTCACCAAGTTACTGTTTTTTTATGTTCATTAAGTCTTGTACACTACAGTTGCTCACAAAAAAAAAAAATTATAGATTACAGATTCAAAAAGCATGATGAAAATAACACAAATCAAATTTTATCAAAGGGTCTCAACAGATAGGAAACATAGGCTGATGAAAAGTTCAGCCAAAGTTAATTTATTGTTGATTTAGTTAAAATCAAAAAGTTCATTCCTTTATTACTAAATCACAGTCAGCATTTTGAAAAAACCTAAAAGAAAATTACTCATTTACAATGCAGGCTGAAGTTCAGGGGTAACATTGGGCACGATCATTTATTGTTTACTCTGTAATGATACACTGTAAGCATGTGAAGGAACTGCAATCGTGTCTGAATAACTGAAATCGTGTCTGAAATACATTATTTTACTGATAGCACAACATGAAAACAAGTGCAACTTTGTGTTCTTTAATGTATGCCTACATGAAAAAATTTTCAGCTGAGGGCCCATCAGTTTTTCTTTGCTACTAGCCACAGAAAATTAGATTGGGATGAAATTGAAGGAAAAGCATTTAGCTAGAAAGGAGAGTTTTCATGACCATTTGATAAACAGATCATAACAGATGCAATTTATTTTCTATCTTATTATGAGTTCAATTGAACAACAACAGTTGTGGATTGATAAGCTCAAGAATTTCCTGATGGTAAAAAATAATAATGACTAATATAAAACTATTTTTTGTTATTGAACTAAATTTTTTTATTATTATTTGGTCTTACAAAGGAATCATTCATTTAAAAATTGCATTATAAACTGTTAATTTCTTGTCCCTTCCTATCTTAATAGGTTTAATTTGTATATGAATAATATTAATGTTTCACCATCAATATTTCATCATCATCATCAGTGGCACAACAGCCCCATTGGGGGGGCAAGGCCGTCTGCCTACTGACAGATTTCGAGATAGATGTTATTTTTTTTTTACAGGGAAGGATTGTCAGCCTTACACCCAACGCTCATATTAGAATGGGACCTATGGTTTAAAGTATATTCGAACCACTACAAACATTCATGGCACCACCAGGACTCTAACTTGAAACCTGTGTCACCGAGCGCTAGTAACTCGGCTATCAGGCCCACCATCAATATTTAACATTCTAAATTTTTTTCAATGAAATATTTCTTATTTAGTTAAAAAAAAAGTTGTATAAAAATAAGTATTGATTATAAAAAAATATATATAATTTAGATAAAAGGGTAAAATTTTTGTGCTTTTGTTTTATTCACTTTTTGATTATATCACCTTCACATTTATCTTCATGGAATAACTATTAAGGTTAAGAAATGCTATATACTTCCTAATTGTTAATAGCTGACACATATAAATTATTTATATTGAGTGTCCTATGAAATAATTATATGCAACAATATTTAAATATGTATCTGTACATTTTATTTTAATATTTTAATTATTTAACAATGATAACAGAAAAATAAATAATAAAGCAAGCAATATCTTCTCTATATGTGATAAACAGATTTAACAGTGAGGAAACCAAATTACACAGAGCACATCCAAGATGTTGCCGTCCTAGAATTGTTATTCAACGTGCACAGGAGAGCATCAGTCAGTATAAAGATGAGTTAAAATCATTAGGTCAATATCCTATCAGAAACTACTTCAAGCACATTAAATCTGATGGAATTAAAAGAAACTTGGCATATAACTTCATTTTTCCCAGTAAACAACTTACTATCAAATGATGCTGGCCTACAAATATATGTCATTACATTAAACTCGTTTAAGAGTTAGACAAGGAAGAAATAATTTCAGAGATCACTCCTGAACATCCTGTTTCTAATCTCTCCCTTACCATGGTGAAGAAAGCAAGTTTAAATAACGATTTTTTTACAGAAATTTATTAGTCATTCAATGGATTGTTCATTGTTGTTCTTAAACCCAAGCAGAACTAAATAATTTTCAAAGTAAAAAGACTCCTTCACCTAACCATTCAAGTTGAAAAATTCAACAGAAAGCCTTATGCACAGCAAAAATTTTGTTATAATTATTTTCCTCGTGTTTCTAAGAATAACTTTAAGTCAAGATGCATAAAATGAGATAATGAACACAACCATAAGAAATATCCATTAAGGATGAAATAAAACAACTTGTTTGCAATTTATCGTGGTGGATTGGATCATGGACCATTACACAGACACATTACATCATTGGACCATTACACAGAGAAGCTGTCTGAAACTTCCAAAGTTTAGAATAAGCCATCATAATTCTTCTACTTATAAAATCAAAAAGAAAAATCAATTCCAAGATCAGCTACGTCAACTCTGAACCATAATAACAATTTCATCAGTAACTCCTTTTTCATTTTGAAAGAATTTATTTCATTATTCTCCACAATTGATATACTATATGACTAAGTAAATAAATTGTAATCTATGCAATCTGAAGCAGTTCTGCACTATATGGGGACTCCATTGAAAGTACGATACTACTAAGTTAGGGAGAATCCACAGTCCAGCTTGCATGGTGTCATATGCAATTTTGCAAATTATGAAAGAATTTATAATTTAATGCCTGTTTAATTTCCTTTTTTGGTATTCTAAGTAATACTATTAATTGTAATTCCCTTCTCTATTATTCTTATTCAAATTTATATTGTTATTCAGTACTATTTTTTAATTCCTTTACATCATAGTAAACTTTATAATGTTCCAAAGTATTTAATTATTTTGATTGCCTTCTATTTTATGATTTTTAAACTTTAATATTTAGTGAGTAAATGTAACGATAATGCAAAATTACTAAATTCTTTATTGTATTCATATTTAAATAAGTTTTAAAGCTAGACAAATAAAATTACGAAATATTGTATGTTACTAACGTGATACAAGCTCTAATAAAGAACTTAAAAAAAAAAAAAAGGTTTCTAAAATAATGATTCACTTTAATTGACTTTAAAGCAATATGCTATACACCATCCTCACGATCTGTCTAGCATCATTTTCATATACAGTAGAACCTCTGTAAGTCGAACTTCAAGGGAGACGGCAAATAACCCGAGTTACAGAGTTTTCGACTTACGCAGATTTTGTAAGGAAATATTCGACTTGTAGAGGTTTACATTCTTTCCGACTTATTTTGAGTTAGGTAAAATAAATAAAAACCAAGTTACAGAGGTAATAAACATGTTTATTTGCAGCTTAAAAGTTATATTATATACTACAATAAAAAATCAAAATAATTCTGAAACAACCTTAAAATTAAAAATATTATGTATTAAAAAAATCAATTATTTCGATCGTTCTCTATCTAAATAATTGATCGATCATTTTCTATCTATCGCTAGAGTTCAAATGAAATCAATAGCAATAATAAGAATTCTAATAAGAATATTTTATAGAATTGGTTATTCTATTTACTGTATACTCATACATTATTTTCTAAGAAATAACGACGTGCATTGTCGACAAATCCTTAAAGTCGGTAACTTATTTTCTTCGAGCTATAGAGGTAATTAGTTTCAAATGATCGAGTTGTAAAAGGTTGTAAAATCGAACATTGCTAATGTTCCCGATACAGAGATCCAAATTTTTTTTCAAGTTATGATATCAAGTTTAATCTATGAGATTATTTAATCTCCCTCAAAAAAATCTACATATGGTAAAAGCAGATCATTATACTTACATCACAAAAACACATTAGCAAATAATTTTATTAATCTCCCACTTCTTTAAAAAAATTATAATTTTAATCTTTTAAAACAGAAGTTTATTCAATTTTTATAAATATTTATAGCTTTAAACATTTTAAACAGTGACAATCATTTTCAAATGAAAAAAATTAAATAAAAAAATCATTGAAACTGAATGTATGAATCTTCGTTTTTTTTCAATACTATATTCTAAAAATACTAAAAAAAATTACTACTTAAAAAAGTACTTACATTTGCTTCCTATTTAAGTAATATATCTGCACATTCTACTTCATTCAGTTGACATGCTTCATGAGACGGTGTTCTCCCACTTTGAGGAATATGAACATCAGTGCCCATTTTTAAAAGCAATTCTGTACAAGCTATACTTCCGTCTGATAGGCCAGATGCAAAGGAGTTCCATTATATTGATCAAAGGAATTTATCTAAAAATTATATACATTTAAATGAATAATTTACTCATCTGAAATGTAAATAAGTATCAAAATAAAATCTAAAAATTAATAATTTTTCATTATACATTTTTAAACTGTGAAAGAAAACAAAATACAAGTAAAATAATAAATTCATCATCATCAGCTCTTTGCTTTTAGGACTGAAAAATTACCTTAATTTATTTCTTCATAGAAGTAATAATAATATCTGTCTCATTTTGATATTCTGTATATCTTGGAATCTATTATAATCTCATTAATGCCAGAATAAAATGTTTACAAACATTTTTGGATGAATTATCAAGATGCATTTTATGAAGTGAACTATTAAATTCATCCAATAACTAAGAAAGTTCAAATATTCAAGCCAGTAAGTCCCAAAATTTACATACGTTTGATCTATACATTTTTAAACAAATCACTTTAAAATTACTTTTCTCGTCAGTTCAGCTTCCATAATTTTTAGAACACTATTCATTGTTTAAAAATTCCATGAAAATATTTTAATTTTAATAAATTTATCTTGCAGGCCATAAAACTTCCTTAAAGACTAAATTGCTAGTTCAAAACCATAAGAAAGAATCTTTTCTGTTTTTTCTTTTTATGTGGAGGTTAATATCTTCCTAACTTTTAAGAATTACAACTAAAATTGAAATACATGTTAGAAAAACATTTTACTCATCAATATGCAATAAATCTCTAGAAAAATGTTAAGTACAAGAAAAAAAAAATGAATTGTAAGATTGCATGATTAAATACAATGCTAATAAAATATTACTACTTAGTTTAGAGAAAAAATATCCCCCTTAAAAAAAAAAAAATAATTAACTTATAATAATTAATTTTTTTTTTGCAGATCTTTTTATATTTCAATAATTATCTTTACAGAAATAATCTCAAATGATATTAATCACTAATAAGTACAACAATTTTTTATACTTAGAAGTATTTAAAGTTAAATGGAATGAAATGGGAGGGGACTATGTAGTAAAAAAACATACACACTATTACCTACTAATTATAAAAGTCACTAAACATTCTGAAGTAAACAGAGATGTGTATCCAGGATTGTAGTTTCAATTTATAGCATTACCAAGTAATGCAGCATGTTTTCTCTCTTTTTAAGGCTGTTTACATTTAAGCAAGTTAATCAGAAGTTATTTTTAAACAGGCTAACATATAAGCAGAATTTAATTTAATCCTCCTAATATAAAATCTAAAATTATTTATTACAGTGCTGATTTATTAAAAATTTAAAAAAAACATGAAAATTAAAACAAAAAGCTTATGCATATCAAAGTATAAGCTTTTTAAATAAAATCTATTTTTCTTAACAAAGTAAAGATTAATAGTTCTTTTTGATAACAACAGGAGAAAAAAATGTAGTAGCAACAATATATTGAATAACTATAAATGCTACATTACTATTGAAAAATGCATTTTACACTGATTCCATTCACATTGGTGGGCTGCTATTTATTTCTGTTAAAAAAATCTCAAATAATTCCAATGTTTTTATTTATTAGAAAAAAATACACAAAGTATATTACATGTAAAATGGATTTTTACATAAAAATATTAATTAATGAAATGCATACAGCTGTGTTTTTCTACTAAAATTTTTTTTTTATAAGTTGAATCAGTAGTTCCATTATCCAAAGGCTCAATATACATCAATATGTAGTTGTTTTAAAAAATTGTAACGCTTATTTTTTTTATCGTTTTTGTATAGATAAGCATTTTTGAATGAAGAAAATAAAATCACCAATGAGGGATTTATAAAAATTTGTATTCGTATTATATACTTCAAATACGACCAAATTCATTACCTATTTTATTTCGTAACAAATAACAGTGCGTTTAATTTTGACGAATATTTCCTTCGCCAATGGACAGGTTTTTAGTTTATTGCTTGATAAAAGTTATGGCATGTCGATTCTGCTTTAGCTACTTCTATGTTCTCTTGGTGCAAAATAATTAGAGATCTTTGTTCTAGTGCATCTAGAGTAAAATGTTACTAAATAATAATTTCATTGTAAAATTAATGAAATTTGTAAACATTATTTCGTGAAAATTTACACAGCAAACAAATCTATACAGCATTTTGAAATGACAACATAAAAAATGTAAGAGCATTGATCAAATTTAAAATTGATAGCATACAAAATTAAGCTAATCTTTTACACTAAATTCTACTTTACAAAGTTCGCACAGACAAAATAGTTACTTGATAAAATAGGAAAAATACAAGTGTGGCAATATATTTAGTTGGGCAGGTTAGTCGATAATATTAAATGTTAATTATTTAAAAAATAAATATATTTTTTAATTTTACACAACAGCTGGCACTGTTTTTCTTGAAGTCAGTGCAAATTTTTAATTGCTTAAAGCTGGGGGGGGTGGGGTAGGGGGAATCAAAATTCTACATTTATAAATTTTCCATAACTTTTTTTTTTTTTATTCATAATTAATATGAAATTTTTGTAACTTCCACAGTAATTACAGACAATCTATTTCCAAAGCATAAATTTTAGTAAATTTCTACATACTTACATTTGCTTCATATTTAAGTAATATCTCTGTACATTTTACTTCATTCAGTTGACATGCTTCATGAGAAGGTGTTCTCAAACTTTGAGGAATATGAACATCAGTGCCCATTTTTAAAAGCAATTCTGTACACGCTATACTTCCGTCTGATAGGCCAGATGCAAAGGAGTTCCATTATATTGATCAAAAGAATTTATCTAACAATTATATACATTTAAATTAATAATTTACTTATCTAAAATATAAATAAGTATCAAAATAAAATCTAAAAATTAATAATTTTTTATAATACATTTTTAAACTGCGAAAGAAAACAAAATACAAGTAAAATAATAAATTCATCAGCAGCAGCTCTTTGCTTTTAGGACTCAAAAATTACCATAATTTATTTCTTCATAGAAGTAATAATAATATCTGCCTCATTTTGATATTCTGTATATCTTGGAATCTATTATAATCTCATTAATGCCAGAATAAAATGTTTACAAAAATTTTTGGGTGAACTATCGAGATGCATTTTATGAAGTGAACTATTAAATTCATCCAATAACTAAGAAAGTTCATATATTCAAGATAGTAAGTTCCAAAATGTACATACGTTTGATCTATACATTGTAAAAAATCACTTTAAAAGTACTTTTCTCGTCAGTTCAGCTTCCATGATTTTTAGAATACTATTCATTGTTTAAAAATTCCATGAAAATATTTTAATTTTAATAAATTTATCTTGCAGGTCATAAAACTTCCTTAAAGACTAAATTGCTAGTTCAAAACTATAAGAAAATCTTTTCTGTTTTATTTTATGTGGAGGTTAATATTTTACCTTCTAATTACAACTAAAATTGAAATACACGTTAGAAAAACATTTTAATCATCAATATGCAATAAACCTCTAGAAAAATGTTAAGTACAAAAAAAAAAAAATGAATTGTAAGATTGCATGATTACATACAATGCTAATAAAATATTACTACTTAGTTTAGAGAAAAATATCCCCCCCCCTTTAAAAAAAAAAAAAAAAATTAACTTATAATAATTAATTTTTTTGCAGACCTTTTTTCATATTTCAATAATTATCATTACAGAAAGTAATCTCAAATGATATTAATCAGTAATAAGTACAACAATTTTTTATACTTGGAAGCATTTAAAGTTAAATGGAATGAAATGGGAGGGGACTATGCAGTAAACAAACATACACACTATTACCAACTAATTATAAAGGTTGCCAAACATTCTCAGGTAAACAGAGATGTGTATCCACGATTGCAGTTTCAATTTATAGCATTACCAAGTAATGCAGCATGTTTTCTCTCTCTCTCTTTTTAAGGCTGTTACATTTAAGCAAGTTAATCAGAAGTTACTTTTAAACAGGCTAACATATAAGCAGAATTTAATTTAATCCTCCTAATATAAAATTATTTATTACTGTGCAGATGTAATATAAATGTTAAAAAAAACATGAAAATTAAAACAAAAAGCTAATACATATCAAAGAATAAGCTTTTAAATAAAAAAAAATTTCCTAACAAAGTAAAGATTAATAGCTCTTTTGATAACAACGGGTGAAAAAAATGTAGTAGCAACAATATATTCAATAAGTATAAAGGCTACATTACTATTGAAAAATGCATTTTACACAACAACTAACACAGTTCTTCTTAAAATCAGTAATTTAATTTTTCAAAGTTGGAAAAGTAAAAGTCAAAAAGAGGATATAACAAGTGAAGTTTCCCTCCCCCAAAAAAAATATTCAAACACAAATCTCTTCATAGCATAATGTTTAATAATAAATATTGTTTTCATTACATATTAAAAATAAACTTCATATCTAACTAATAGTTATAAAAATAAATGCAATACTCAATATAATTAATAAAAACATTCCTCTTTCTTTGCACTATTTAAAAAAAAATATTTCTTAAAACAATTAAAAAAAAATTGCATGTAATATGTTCTACTAGTTTTGGAAAAGGGTGATAAACACCAACAGCATGTACATGGTGGTTTAATGTATTTTTGAACAATTAAAACTAAAAAAAATAACACCAATGACAATTCAAAACAGGCCTTTACAACTCTTAATTGATTTTTAAATATCAATATATGCTCAATAATTCCATGCAGCATATGTAACATTTATTTGTGTATATAAATAATGTAAATTAATTTTGGAAAAAAATCATGTAAATAAGCTATAATTTATCAGTGCAGCACTTGCCATAGGGCATCAAAGACAATTGTATAAGTGTTTGCCAGCTGCACTAGAAGGAAAAAAAAAGCTATAGCAAATAAGCTTCACACAGGACAAATAAAAATAAAAAATTAGTGAACAATTTTTTTTTTTTTGTTTTTATCTTATAACTCCTAAATTTGTTTAAATTTTAACAATCATGTAGAAAATAGCTTATTAAACAAGAATACAAATGTATTTTCTGTTTAAATGAATTTGAAAAACAATTAACAGATTCAAAAGATGAAGGGCAATGATTATTACAAAAAAAAAACTGCATTTAAAAATAAAAAAAGAAGTACTATTTTCATTTTATTTTTTAAATATAATGAAACAGTTAACATGAAATATAGCTATTTCCCCAATATCGAAGAAAAATATGTAGTAGTAGCATTTGTATTTTTAAAGAAACGCATTTCAACATAAAACTTTAGGAAATTTCTGCTTAGCATTAACATTTGCTCCATATTGAAATAACTCTCTGCACTTTTACTTGATCCAGTCAATATGCTTCAGCAAAGTTATCTCCTTTTAGTTTGTTGACCAGGACTAGAAGTGTTTATATGGAATAAAAAATAAATCGTGATTATACAGATAGAAATCAGATAAATATTAAAAATTATGAAAAATTTAATAAATATAAAAATATAGTAGGAAATGAAGATTTTTTTTTTTTATTTCATAAAACAAATATTTAATTAAGATGTATAATGACTTAAAATGTTAAGTGAAAGCTAGACCAAATTAATCATGCAGAAATGGAAACGCATTTTGAAATGAAAAAAAAATAAATAAACAGTTTAAAAAATCACATAGAACAGTGTATAATTAGAAAAAGGGGCTCTCACACATCTAGCCGATACTTAACAGGTCTAGTCTCTATAATAATTCATTATGAAACTCCTTTCCACAAAAGCAACATTTAATTAAAGATGAAACAAAAATAACAGCTGCTTCACATAAATAATAACATCGACCACAGTTACACGAACGTAAACTAAAACCTAAAGTTCCGGGCTGGACTAAGT